>PPOJ03000059.1:0-58945 GCA_003708845.3 Sungouiozyma intestinalis | reverse complement strand
CCCAGGTCTTACCGATGTTGATGACATGCACACCGTCTGGTCTGGCTTGGTGGACGTATGGTTCTTGGTGGACCTACATTGAAGATGAATATCAGATCGATAGACAAAATATATTGTTAGTAAATGGTTCAGTCTTGCTAACTGGACATGAATAAGCATCATGCAGGTGGAAATGGGCCAACAGGAAGAGAAAAAAAGGAACTTGATTGTTGTGTGTGTGTGTTTCATGGGGGAGACAATGCCCGTCTGGAAATCCTGGCAATTGTATTGGTACGTTACGATAACTGGATCATAGCTTTCCTTGGGCACTATTCGCAATTTCAACGAAAAAGGCTCTCTTAATCCTTCTAATTCATATCAAATATCATATCATTGCATCAGCACACACTTTAATCTCATTTTTTTCCTCTCCTCACTCATCGGTAGATATTGTTAATTAACATACTTGAACGTTTCTGGCACCTAAGTGGGTGTTAGCAGCCAACAAAAGTTGGGCATCTTCTGGAGTTAAGTCAAAAGTAGCTGGTAAAGACATTATTGCTTGGCTATTTACTGTGTTAGATCGTCTAATTAAAACCGAATAATAATACCTGGAACTTCAGACGTAATCTAATACACGTTTACTTAGATATTCACCACAATTGCCAAAATTTCTGGTCATCAGTAGGTACTGGGTTCGTACGTGAGCGTGTACAGAGTATGCTTCCAGTGATACTGAGAGACTGTTTAGTTCCAGGCGGAAAGCTCTGTCCAGACTGCTACAAGGAACTCCAGCGTAGCCATGCATGCATAGCGGCGACCTCCAGCCTAGAAGGTTTAAATTTTCCAGCCTAGAGCTCCTGCAGCTAGGGTCAGAGCAGTACTATTTTTTATGCGTTATTTCTGTTTGTATGAAAACATCGCGCGCATGGTATTTCCCGATTAGGTCATCAAATGTGGTCGAAAGACTTTTCTGGTTAATGCTTTGAAATAAAAAATTACCTTGCCAAAATAAATATATAATGCATGGGTGTTTTATATGTTTGTGAGACTGGCAGTTTACCTTGCTCTGTCAGTCGGATCTGTTAAGAGTTTGACCAGTGCGTAATAATGGTACGATTAACTCGAATCCCATTGAGAGGAAGATGTGTCTTATAACTGGTTACTAACTAGTTGAAGAAGCTCTTCACCAGGTTCAATACCCACTTGAGTACCATTCATTACGAGAGCAGCGGTTACGGATAATCACATGTGTAGCGTCATTATAGTAACTCCTGCCCTATGCATCTAGCTCATACCAAAGTGTTTTTAAATTTGTCTATAGTAGAGTTTAACGACTCTTCAAGGGCACGTGGATAGGAAACATTGATGTGAAGACCACCCAAAGGTGTTGAGATTGTGGAAACTGTGAATGTTGACCCCAAGGCCTGCGGTTGGTTGAAGAATGCGTCCTTCACGTGAAAGGGCAACGTAGGGTCGCAATTCCCCTTGAAATTATGTAGTCCCAGGTTACTGATCTCGAACATGGCCTGTGGGTTTGCATTTAGCTTTGATTCGAAAAATTCCTCTAAATTATTGCCGATGACTTCCAATAATTTAGCCTCTTGAATGAGTTCTGATATTCCTGTCGTAGAATTCGAAATAACCTGCGCTTGAATGTCTTCAGCAATGGACCATACATTCCCTTCTTCAATGGTTTGTAAACTGGACTCGTAGTTGATGCCGGCGATATAATTCCCTATCCTTAAATTCTTGTCCTCGTATGTAACATGTTTTTGAATCTGGCCACGAGTATTCACTGGTAGACTGACCTTAATTTTATTGCCGGTGATATCGTTTCTATCCAATGATGTGAAACTCATCAGTAACGTGGCTAGCAAATACGCTGTCAACGATACTTGGTTGGATTTACAGTTTTTCAATAGTTGTGCTAAGCTCGGAGGTTCTATGACCCATTCTTTCTGTACGTTCGTGTTTCTGACCCTTCTTTGACCATTTCTATCTTCGACTAATGCTGTAGGGAATTGATAACTTGAGAATTGCAGATATGAGGGATCCACTTTAGTGATTATACCCATATTCCAACGTGCTAACGCTTTCACAATTCCTCTTTTCAAAGTCCAAGCCCACGAGGTAGGCCATAGTTCGTAAGGATGACATTGAGGTGGGGATGTGATTTCTTCGTGACTCTGAACCTCAGCCATCTCTGCTGGTTGGTTGATGGCTGTCAAAAATGTGTCCCAAAAGATTGTCATTGACATCCCATCGAAAAGAACATGATCTGCGATTAACAATAATTTGCACAACTTGGGAATCACCAGCAACTTCCATAATCGATCTTGCGACCCATAATCGAAACGGATCTCTCTAAATATTTCATTCATCTTTTGTTCATCGAACTCTGTCCAATCTTCGCGTATAAGCACGTTGTCGCTCCATGTGAACGGGTTCTCCACGGTATAAAATTGTGGCGTTTCTGATGACTCGCAATTATAAGATAGAGGCGGCAATTGCTTCAAAGTTGCATTTATGGCATCTTGTAACCGATCTGTGCTGGGCAAAGCATTCAACTCTATCCCGACGTAGAAACACGAGTGTAGTCCCAAATCTTTTCTCACGTAGAAGAATTTCTCAAACGATGACAATGGTCTCACAAACATTTCACGACTGAGTTTTGTGATAACGGGATCTATTGTAAATTTGGCAATTTGGGCATCCGTGAAGGTATTATATTATGTGTATATCATATATCTATGAAAAAATGGTTATATACTATACTACTTTTGTTCCACGATCATATCATTCAACCCGAGTTCCTCGTTCTGTTGCTCGGTTCTTTCATAGTCCTGTATGGTCATGTTTGGGTCCTCTTCTGGGGCGTACACGTTTTGAATGTACGAGCCAGCCAATGGGTCTGTCATGACCACAGTGAATTTAGTCTCACCGTCAATGGCCCTTTGTAAATTTTCGAAAAAGGATTCCCAATTCTGCCTTGTCTGTGCATCCATGGAGTCTGAAGTCTGTGTGAAGACCCTAGACTTCAATTCCTCGTGGACTTGTTTCAACAATCCCTCGATCGTGGTGAATCTCCCGCCCAAGGTACCCTCCTGAATATCCAGGTTCAATTCTGGCACGGTTAGCGCGCAGGTCTCTGATTTCAAGATGTCTCTTGACAAATCGGACTTGTCATCGCAGTACAAGGTGATCTTTCTACCCAATTTGGGGATGGCGCCTCCTGTTTTCACCTCGTTTGATTTGAACCCACAGTGGTCACACACTGTGGACATGATAATGACTTCTTTGAAATGTGGGATATCTACCGGTTTCATGTGAGTGTCGCACATGTGAGTGCACGATGGACAAGGGTTCGAGAACGTTTGCACTTCGTTACTGAAGTTTTCGATCTCTGTATCCTCTGACAAGAGCTTGGTGGCCTGGGATGGGTTCCTCTCCTTATCAGCGACGGCCTTCAATTTCTCCTGGCGTTGTTGCTCTAGTTGATCCTCTGTGATGATCCCAACGAGGACGTTCTGTTCATCGGAACGGATGTACTCTGTGTGCGACCATTTGTGTTGTGGCTCGCCCGGTTTGAACTCGATCCAAGAGTTGCCTGACGGGTCATCCAGGACAAACGTCAGTGGGAAAGCGTCACCGTTAATGTAAGTCTGGATCCGGTCGATGACTTCCTTGATCTTCCCATGCAATTGAGGGTCCACTTCCAACCGTTGATCTTGGTCCGATTGTAAATCTGCGACCATCTCTGTCATGACACCCTCGATAGTGGTCAACACTGCCCTCTTTGGCGGGATCTCGATGTTCAATTCGACCAATTTGCAAGTCGCAGTTTCCGATTTCACGACTTGCCTGTTCAAATCCTCTCTCTCCTCGACCACGGTGGTGTAGCACGCTCCTTTCTCCTGGATGCTTGCAGCAGGCTGGATCTCGGAGTTCTTGAACCCGCAGTGAGGACACTCGAACGACATCAGCACGACCTCCCGGAAGTGAGGTATCGAGGTGAGCAGCAGTCTCGTGACGCCGTCCTCGTGGCAGTTCATACATAGCGACTCGATCTCGTGGGCGCCATTGGCCAACGCACTCTGGTCGATCTCCTCGGCGGCGGCTCCAACAGATGGGAAAGTCTCGGACATTGCGCTTGGTTTCTCTTGTGGTGAGAGATGAGGTGATGACAATAAAATTTTTCATTTCTCATTAACTAGCCGTTGCCATTGAACCAGTAATGCACACCACACACACACACCACACATCGCAACAACCATGAGAGACCCATTGATCGGTATCGTTGGCAAGCCCAGCTCGGGGAAGAGCACCATGCTGAACTCCCTGACGGACGCGAACGCGGCCGTCGGGGCGTTCCCCTTCTGCACCATCGAGCCAAACCAGGCCACGGGCTACTTGACCGTCCCATGCGCCTGCTCACGCTTCGGCAAGCAGAAACAGTGCAAGCCCAACTACGGGTGGTGCACGAACGGGATGCGGCACGTGCCCATCATGCTGCTGGACGTTGCCGGGCTTGTCCCCGGGGCCCACAGCGGCCGCGGGCTGGGGAACAAGTTTCTCGACGACCTGCGGCACGCCGACGCGCTGGTGCACGTCGTGGACGTGAGCGGCACGACGGACAGCGAGGGGAAGAACACGCGGGGGTACGACCCCGTGCAGGACGTGGAGTGGTTGAACGACGAGATCCGGTTGTGGGTGGAGCATAACTTGAAGAAGCGGTGGGGGAGCATTGTGCGGCGGCATGTGGCAACGAAGAGTTCTACCGCAGAGACGCTGCAGGCGCAGTTCGGCGGCTACGGGGCGACGCCTGCGATGGTGCGTGCAGCCGTGGCGTCTCTTGGGGCGGCGTTGCCGCCGTTGCAAGAGTGGGACGACGCGTGGATCACGCAGATGGTGCAAGCGTTCATGCGGTACAAGTTCCCTACGGTGCTGGCGTTGAACAAGATCGACCATCCGGATGCGGACAAGAACGTGACCAAGATCTTGAAGCGGCATGCGGAGACGCCGAGCGTGCTGACCAGTGCGGTGACGGAGTTATTGTTGCGGAAGCTTGCGAAGCAAGGGTACATCGAGTACGAGCCCGGGACGGAGTTTGTCGACACGCACGAGGATGTCCCAAGTTTGCGGCCGTTGGATGAGAAGAACGCGCAGCGGGTGGAGAGGGTGCGAGACCTGGTGTTGTACCGATTCGGGTCTACCGGGGTGGTGCAAGTGTTGCAGCAGGCGGCTAAGGTGTTGGGACTGGTCCCAGTGTACCCTGTGCGGCAGTTGGCGAGCTTAGCCGCGGGGGCGTCGGACTCCGCGCCGGTGTTTCGGGACTGTGTGCTGGTGAAGAAAGGGTCTACGGTGGGGCAGGTCGCGCGGGTGGTGTTGGGCGACGTGACCGTCGCCGCGGTGGAGACGATGGGGGCGCAGGGCGTGGTGCTGGTGAGCGAGGACGCCGCTGTGGACGCCGGCGTCAACGACATACTGAGCTTCAAGCTGGCGCCGGCGCAGTCGCACTAGCGGTTGCAGTTGCAGTTGCAGTTGCAACTGCGCGGCAAGTTATATACACACTATGTACTGATAGACAGGGCAAGGCACCATCACGAACAAGGCACCATCACGGATAAGGCTCCATTACGAATACGTAATCCAGTCTCCCGTTTGCCACGTCCGGACCACCTACTGTCCATTGCCATGCGAACGCAACGGCAGCCGCCTTTGTCATTGAGCTCGCCCCCCCTCCATCGAGCTCCCGCATTACGCAAGCTCGACGCCCAGCTCGACGCCTGCTCGCCCTGCGCCTTACATAAGCGAAAATCTCAGCATTTGTATATAAACCAAGGGGTCGACTCCCACGTCCGAAAAACACCTTTGCCACCCGGAACAAGCACAAACCACAACACACACACACACACACACACACACACACACACACACACAATGGCTGTTAAAGAGATCTCCACTGCTTCCGAATTCGACACCGCCGTCGCCGCCGACAAATTGGTCGTCGTCGACTTCTACGCCGTCTGGTGTGGTCCTTGTAAGATGATCTCGCCTATGGTGGAGAAATTCAGCGAGCAATACTCCGACGCCGACTTCTACAAAGTCGACGTCGACGCCTTGCCTGAATTGGCCCAGAAGAACGAGATCAGCGCCATGCCAACTTTGGTCTTCTTCAAGAACGGTAAGGAAGTCGGCAAGGTTGTCGGTGCCAACATGGCCGCCGTCAAGCAAAACATCGTCGACAACATCTAAGTTTACATATGTATCTGAGCGTCTGTATAGCCTAGTATATAGAGAATGTCTAACATCGAATCAGTGTTCAATTGGCCTGGCGCTTGCGCGCGCACCAGTGGCTTGGCGTGCCATGCGATCCCGAGCCCTGCAACGTGCATGGCTTCCAAGTCGTTCGCTCCGTCGCCAACCATCAACGTCTGCTCCCGTGGCAATTGCAACTCGCGAGCCAACGTTGACAACGTCTCCGCTTTGTAATGGGCGTCGACCACGGGGCCCTCGGTCTCGCCCGTCAGCTTACCGTCGGCGTCGACTTTCAACACGTTGGCATGCACGTAGTCCAATTGCAACTTGTCACCCATGTACCGTGCAAACGGTACGAACCCGCCGCTCACAACGGCAAGCTTTACACCTTGCCCACGTAGGAACGCACACAGTTCCGTGACACCCTCCGTTGGAGTCAATTGCGGCTTAATCCGCTCGTACAAGTCCCGCACGGGGAGACCCTTCAGTAGGGCGACTCTCGCCCGAAGCGACTCTTTGAAATCGAGCTCACCGTTCATGGCTCTGTCAGTGATCGCAGCCACTGCAGGTTCGACACCGGCTTCACGAGCGATTAACTCGATGACTTCTTCACGGATCAGCGTCGAATCCATATCAAAGACCACTAGTCTCTTGTGCCTCGTTTCTCTAGGTTGTACGACGACGTCGATGGACTCGAAGTGGAACGATCTCGAGTTTGCACTCTCAAACTCGATGTCAACGGCCCTTGCGCCTAACCGGCGCGTCTCGCCAACACGAATGGGACCAAGCTTCTGTATCACCTCGTTGATTTTAGCATCGGTCAATTGGCCTTGAGAGATCACTGTCGCTACGTATCCAACCATCTTTGTATCTCTGGGTTGCTGGTGACTGGTAAAGGACAATTTGGAAATTTTTCACTTAACGTCCACTTGACTCATTTGCCATGGGGGGAGGAGTCCCACGTTGCTAGGCCCTAGTGACAACATTGCCCATGTTGAAGATCGTTGTTCCCGTGAAGAGAGTGCTGGACTACCAAGTGAAACCGATCATCAACTCGTTGAGGACCGGGATCGAGTCCCAAGGTGCCAAATTCAGTATCAACCCATTCGACGACATAGCCATTGAGGAGTCGTTGAAATTGAAGAGCCAGTTCCCAAATGTGCACATCCATGCGGTCTCGATCGGTAGCAACAAGTCTGCAGAGATTTTGAAGAACTGTTGGGCCAAGGGCGTCGACCAAGTGACGTTGATCGAGGACCCAAGCCACGATGACTCAGGACAAGGGTTGGAGCCCCTGGCCGTGGCAAAAGTGTTGATGCAGTTCGTTAAGAAGCAGGACGCTAACTTGGTTATCCTGGGGAAACAGGCCATCGACGACGACTCCAATTGTACGGGCCAGATGTTGGCCTCGTTGTTACAATGGCCACAGGCCACGAATGCGTCTCAAGTCAAATTCGACGGGACTGCGCAGGTTCAAGTAACGAGAGAGATCGACGGCGGCGAGGAGACCTTGAGCAGCGACTTGCCCATGGTCGTCACCACAGATTTGAGACTCAACACGCCCAGGTACGTGTCGTTACCCAAATTGATGAAAGTCAAGAAGAAACCAGTCCCCACATTGAAGCTTGCAGACTTCTCCGGCGACTGGCAAAGGCGGGTCAACATCAAGTCTGTAGAACCACCTGCTACGAAACCACCGGGGACCATGGTAACCAACGTGGACGAATTGATTGCCACATTGAGGGGCAAGAAGCTCTTACCATAACATACTGTATTCATGTATCACATAGACCATATATATATGTACAGTTCAAACATACACACGTATACATACACTGCTTCTACTGTTCTCTCTTGCGTGGGGATAGCATCGTGGTCCCAACAAGCCCAGGGGGTTTCTTGCTCAAGTACTCCGCTTGATAAAACCTTTCAAACTCCTGAGCTCCCTGGCTGAACCGCTCACACTCTTGGCGCAATTGTCGACACTCTTCTAACCATGGGTCGATCATTTCTGTCGAAGGTGGCAGTTGTACCACAGACAACTCATCGATTTTGTAAGGCGTCGGTGGACCATCGGGACATTGAGAACCCCGTGTATTGTATAGTGGGATCCGTCTCAGCAGATCCTGGTAGTCCACACTGCAATCTTCCTGTGCCATTGCTAGCTCTTGTGGGTCCAATTGATCCGCCCCCCCAGTGTTTCATCATCAAATTGTTCGTATATGTCATATATGTATAGAGAGATAGTCACTTACTCAATCAAGGCAACGAGTCTTTGCCACGTAGACGTCCCGGTCTAGTGCTAAACCCAGCGTCAAAGTGGCAATCGAGCCTAGAGACTCTGCCCTGACCATTTCGCCGTAGTAGAGCTCGTAACAGGGCATGTACCTGTCTACAAACGCCGACACTTCTTGGTCGGACATCCCGCTACCTGTTCGAGTGATCAGCTCGTGCTCTTGCTCAGCTCTCCACTTGTAGATGTTGTCAAAGTCGTCAATTGCAAACACTATGCCTAGAGACTCTATCTCCGGGTTGTTCCACATGAGGTCGCTGTACATGAACAACTTGGCATTGACGTCCATCATATCGCCTTTCAATAAAGGCTCTTGATCCAGATTCGTCAAGATCGGATTGAATCCCAGGAACCAGCCCTCCAGGATAAAGACGTCGATAGGGGCCTTCACCGTCACGACTAGGTCGCTTCTGTCACCCTCGCCGTTGAATTTTGACTTGTCATACTTGGGCAATTTCAAGCACTTGTCACACGGGGCACCGCCCTCGCTGTCATAGTCACCCGTCAGAATTGAACCTAGACATTTGTTTAGCAGAGACAGGTCGTGGGTGCCCGGAACACCACGTCCTTGGAACAACTTGTTGTTTTTAAACTGGACACTTAACTCCCTTTGGTCGTCGTGAGTCAAATAGAAATCGTCAATGGACACAAACGCTATCGATTTCTTCTCCCCATACTTGCTCGTGAGGTGCTCATAGAGCTTCTCACTGCAATAACTCTTACCGGAACCTTGCGGCCCAGTGACGTAGATGAATAACGGGCCATCGCGACCTTGTGTAAACCAATCGGAGACATACCGATCAGCAAATTCGTATATGTGGTCCAAGACCTTCTTCTTGCCCATTGCTAGACAACTGTTCGATGGCACTGGTAGCAATACTGACACAATAGCAAGCGCTCCTTGTCATGTACTGTGTAGAATATAGGGTAAAGGCTCCGTGTCTAATTGCACATACTTATTATATACAGGACAAGACTATTAACATTCGGATTCCAAGTACGAGAGTCCCGCATGGGTCGTACAGGCCCCATTGGGCCCTAGCTGGAGGTCTTAAAACATTCCTTCGATCTCTCCATCTTCGTTGACTTCAATATTCATGAAGCCACAGTGGGTAGGAAGTCCAGGAATCGTTTGAATCTCAGCTGCTAGAGCATACAAGTATTTGGCCCCAGTAGCGATTCTGACGTCTCTTATAGGCACTGTAAACCCAGTGGGGACACCTTTCAAGGAAGGGTCGTGGGACAGAGAGTATTGTGTCTTGGCAATACAGATTGGCAAGTCAGCCAAGCCTTGTTTCTTGTATAGAGAGATCTTAGTCTGTGCTTCTTCGCTAAATTCGACATCTTTAGCACCGTACATCTTTTCAGCTATCGTGGCAATTTTTTGTTCAATGGTGGCTTCAGTGTCATATAGGAACTGGAAGTTGGAGTTATCGTGACTGTTCACCGTGGCGATGATCCCTTGGGCTAGTTCTACGGCACCTTCGCCACCTTTCTCCCAATGGTTTGAGACAATGGCGTCAACGGCGCCTGCTTCCTTAGCTGCGTGGCGGATCACTTCATGTTCAGCAGCAGTGTCTGAAGACATTTGGTTGATGGCCACGACTACGGGTAATTGATACTCTCTAGCGTTACGAATGTGTTTAGCTAGGTTAGCACAGCCCTTTGTTAACAAGTCCAGATTTTCGGTCAAGTATTCGTTGGGTAGCGCAGCTCCAGCTTTCACTTCGGGGCCTCCACCGTGGACTTTCAAAGCTCTCACTGTAGCCACAATCACTATGACATCTGGGATGAGCCCCGAAGCACGCGACTTGATGTTCAAAAACCTTTCACCACCCATGGTGAAATCGAATCCTGCCTCTGTGATCACGTAACCAACTTCGTCTCTCTTAGTCTCAGCGTCCAAAGTAGCGTCTACACCGGCCAGTTTTAGTGCGATCTTGTCTGCTAACACGGAGCTGGCACCGATAGAGATATTAGCAAATGGGCCAGCATGAACAAACACCGGGGTTCCCTCTAAAGTTTGCATGATGTTTGGTTTGATGGCATCCTTTAGTAGTGCAGTCATGGCACCTGCACATCCAATATCTTCACAAGTGACAGTGTCTCCGGTCTCTGCGTTAGTACCAATCACAATCCTGCCCAGTCTTTCTCTCATGTCTTCTAAGGAGTTGGACAACGCTAGAATCGCCATACACTCCGATGCAACAGAGATATCAAACCCTGTCTTCCTTGTATGACCCTTCTCAGTGGGGGCCTCTCCAATAGTGATACCTCTAAGGAACCTATCGTTACAATCCACAACACGTCTCCATGTTATGCTTTCAGGGTCAATGTTCAACCTAGCAAACCTGTGGATCTCTTCCTCGGTCAGATCGTCAGGGTTCGTCTTGTCAATCCCCAGCTTCTTCAATCTCTTCAACATGGACGTGGTGAATGCCCTGCCTTGCTTCTTTGCTGGTACTAATCTCTTGTATAAAGCAGCATCCTTTTGAGTGGCTTCATGGAACATTCTCGTGTCAATCGCAGCGGCTAGCAGATTGTTAGCCATTGAGATGGCATGGATGTCACCGGTGACGTGCAAGTTGAATTCATCCATGGGGATCACTTGAGAGTAACCACCACCAGCAGCACCACCTTTAATACCAAATGTTGGACCCATGGAAGGCTGTCTAACGTTAGCGAAGACAGTTTTGTTAAGATGAGCACCAAACGCTTGTGCCAACCCAACAGTCGTGGTAGATTTCCCTTCACCAAGCGGAGTTGGAGTGATACCAGTGACAAGGATGTATTTCCCGTTCTCTCTATTTTGCAATCTTTTCAAGATCTTCAAGTCCACTTTCCCCTTGGTGAACCCATAAGGTTCGAATTCTGAATTGAGAATCCCGGACTCCTGAGCAATCTGAGTGATTGGTTTTGGTCTTTGAGCTCTTGAGATTTCAAAATCAGATGGCACAGGGGTTTGCAATTGCAAAGGTAAAGGTTCATATACCGGTTTTCCTACATTCATGGCTCTCTTAGCCGCAGTTAGCGTGTTTTGCATTAACATAGCCACTGTCATCGGACCAACACCACCAGGTACTGGGGTGATCAACCGGACGTATTGTTTTGCATTGTCAAATTCGACATCTCCGACGCATCTGAAACCGCTCTTCCTAGATGAGTCATCTACGTAATTGGTGCCAACATCGATAACCACGCATCCTTTGCTATTTTCTTTGAACCAATCACCCTTCACAAACTCTGGTTTCCCGATAGCGACCACTACGATATCTGCGTCCCTTAGATAGGACTCGATATCCCTAGTGTACGAGTGAACTCTGGTCACTGTAGAGTTCAAAGACGTCAATAAAGCAGCAACAGGCCCGCCAACAATATCAGATCTGCCAATGACAACACTCTTAGACCCACTAATCTCCACTTTATACCTGTGTAACAACTCGATGACTCCCTTGGGAGTGCAGGGCAAAAAAAGCGGCTTACCATTCTTCTTACTGAGCTCACCAACGTTATAAGGACCAAACCCGTCTACGTCCTTCTCACTGAGCACCCGGGACGTGACTTTGTCCTCATCGATGTGATCCGGCAAGGGCAATTGCACAATAACACCGTGGATCTGGGAATCATCGTTCAAGTCCTGGACACGGTCCAACAACGTTTCCTCCGCGATATCGGCAGGTAAATGCACAAAGTCCACATCAATCTGTGCCTCCAAAGCAGCTTTACGTTTCATACGCACGTAAGTGGCAGAATCCGGCCTATCACCCACTTGCACGATAGCTAACCGAGGCCGGAACGACCCGTGTTTTTGTTTCAAGGCCTCTATCTCGGCACTGATCTCTTGTCTAATCGACAATGCCACGGCCTTCCCATCAATCAATTCACCGCCCATCTTGTGCACGTGTAACTTGTATCAATTGAGACCATCTCAAGTGGAATTTTGCAACTACCGCTCAATGTCATCTTGCGGGTCTATGTGTCTTATATACAAACGAAGCGAGGCCCCACAGTTTATTTAGAAAAAGGGCACGTGACAGCACGTGGTGTCATGTGATATTGTGTTCACGTGAAAATCATGTGATGTTTTCAGCAGGTCATGTGATCGTGTGTCATGTGATCGTGTGTGTGTCATGTGACGTTTCCAGCACGTGCCGATGTAGTGTCCCAGTGCCAGGCAAATCCTGACACGGGATGGGCCAGCCATGAAGTTCGTGGCCATGGGGCCATAGATCATCGGTTATGAATTGCAGCTTTGGTGTTGGCACCCCAATTACCAGGCCCAGAGTGAGGGCTCGTACCCTTCCGTTAAGTCCTCATCCTCGCCGTAGACGTCTTGCCAATGGTTGAACCCGCCACGGAGCACCCAGATCTGTGTTTGGGCCAATTGGTCGTCCGACAAAAGTCGTAGTAGCTTCATGGCAGCAGAGGGACCCCTCTGCTGCGATTGAGCACAGTGGAACACTGCGTGGATCCGCGTCCCCTGTGATTCGCGTCCCAATCGTTGAGCCAACGCAGTGACTTGCTCGGAGTCCTGAGCCATATCGCGGTAAGGATAGTGCCAACATCCTCTGATGTGACCGCCAATGTAGTCGGATCCTCGCACGTCAATGACACAGAAGAGCTCTCCGGCACTCGTGCGGCCCTGGCGCAGCCATTGAGCGAGATCAGCAGCTTCGAGGTACTTGATAGCGGCGATGGAACGAGACATGACAGTTTCCACTCCCAGGAGCGTCTCGATGCAATGACAATAGCCCGTGAGATGGTCGAGTCACAGCCGGCTTGCGGTATAAAATGGACTTGGCTTCCGTGGGAATTTGAAAAATTTTCCAAGAGTTAGTCATTCTGAGACTCATCGGCTAGCTATAAGAAAACAAATAGAAATTATAGACCCAATTGATCTTTAGGATTGCCCATACTGCATCAATTGAACCATTGGCAATCATGATTTCGCGTGTGCAATGTTGTAGACGGTTTCAAACGTCCTCGAGGTCGTTGGCTTCGAAAAAATTGAACAAATACTCGTACCAAGTCACGGAGCCTAAGGGCCAAGGTGCTTCGCAAGCGATGCTTTACGCTACCGGGTTCAAAAAGGATGACTTCAAGAAGCCCCAGGTCGGTGTTGGATCCTGTTGGTGGTCCGGTAACCCTTGTAATATGCACTTGTTGGATTTAAACCACAGATGTGCTGCCTCTGTGGACCGTAGTGGGTTGAAAGCCATGCAATTTAACAGTATAGGTGTCTCTGACGGTATCTCGATGGGGACCAAGGGGATGCGGTACTCTTTGCAAAGTAGAGAGATCATTGCCGACTCGTTTGAAACTATTATGATGGCTCAGCATTACGATGCGAACATTTCTATCCCTGCTTGTGACAAGAACATGCCAGGTGTTCTGATGGCCATGGGGAGACACAATAGGCCCTCGATCATGGTCTATGGTGGTACTATCTTGCCAGGCCACCAGACTTGTGGAGGCGCTCAGAAGAATGCGCAGAAGATCGATTTGGTCTCTGCTTTCCAATCGTACGGGCAATACATCTCCAACCAGATCACTGAGGAGGAAAGACAGGATATCGTGCAACACGCTTGTCCCGGTCCAGGTTCCTGTGGTGGGATGTACACAGCAAACACAATGGCCTCGATTGCCGAAGTGTTAGGTATCACTGTCCCCAACTCGTCATCCTCGCCAGCAGTGAGTGAGGAGAAATTGTTTGAATGTGATAACATTGGTGAGAGCATCAAGAAAACCATGGAACTAGGCATCTTGCCCCGTGATGTCTTCACTAAGGAGGCTTTTGAAAACGCTATCACTTATGCCATTGCCACTGGTGGCTCTACTAACGCCGTGTTGCATGTCGTAGCCATTGCTCACTCTGCAGGTGTCAAGATTACTCCAGATGATTTCCAAAGAATCAGCAACAAGACCCCATTGATCGGCGATTTCAAACCTTCCGGTAAATACGTCATGGCCGACTTATTGGAAGTCGGTGGTACTCAATCTGTCATCAAATACCTATTTGACAACGGGTTCTTACACGGTAACACTATTACTGTCACTGGTGAGACTTTGGCCGAACGTGCTGCTAAAGCTAAGGCTTTACCGGAGGGCCAAGACATTATTAAGGACATCAATGCTCCAATTAAGACCACTGGTCATTTGCAAATTCTTTACGGTTCTTTAGCTCCAGGTGGGGCTGTCGGTAAGATTACCGGTAAAGAAGGTACTTACTTCGAAGGGAAAGCTCGTGTATTCGAGGCAGAAGACGATTTCATCACTGCTTTGACGAATAACGAGATTAAGCACGGAGAGAAAACAGTCGTAGTGATTAGACATGAGGGACCAAAAGGTGGTCCAGGTATGCCTGAGATGTTGAAGCCTTCCTCAGCACTAATGGGTGCCGGTTTAGGGAAAGACGTGGCTTTGTTGACCGACGGTAGATTTTCCGGAGGTTCTCATGGGTTTTTGATCGGCCACATTGTCCCCGAAGCCGCAGAAGGTGGTCCTATTGGTTTAGTCAAGGACGGTGACAAGATTGTTATCGACTCTGACAACAATAAGATTGACCTAATGATTTCTGAGGAAGAGTTACAGCAAAGAAAGGATGCTTGGACTCCTCCTCCACCTCGTTACACTAGAGGTACTTTAGCTAAGTACTCAAAATTGGTCACTAACGCTTCCATGGGTTGTATCACTGACCCATAGATGATTCTTTGGCTAATATGTTATGTCTATTTATTCCGCTTTGTGCAATTTAGAATGAGAGTGATACTTGGCGTTTTAATATATCTGAATAGAATTTATTTATAATATTTTTAATATTTAGTAAAATTAAAGGTTATCATCCTTGTATAACCTCACGTGTACATACACAACTAGGTAAACATCATTTATTAGAATACAATCCTGTATATCTTTATACACCACCTATGAAAAAAAATGATACATAGACTTTATAATGATTCTTTAATATTAACTGTTTTACTATTTCTTAATTTTTACTTTAAAAACAATGTTAAGGAATAATGCACTATCATATTTTAGGATTACATTATAATGAAAAATTAGTACAAATTCAATTTGTATTATCATTCATCGGTGTAAATGTAACATTCTTTCCCATGCATGCAATACAGTAATAAACGAAGAATATAGAATCTCCGTTATTTGTAAAGTTATATTTCTACCTCTTTCTTGAAATATTTATGTATGTGAATTGTCATCAATAAATTTGGTTACTTCTTTATCAGTCTTCTGTGTCCTTTAGTTGCTCAAACTAATTAGACTCCAGTACATCATACTGTACCTGTATCTTGGTTTGGACGAAATGGGAAAAAAAAAAGAATGCGCAAGCCCGGAATCGAACCGGGGGCCCAACGATGGCAACGTTGGATTTTACCACTAAACCACTTGCGCTTACAAATGTTGTTGACGACTGAAAATTTCTGTTTGCTATTATATTCCATCTAATTAAGCTACCTGTTTAACTGCTGTAATAGTTTATGGAGTAGATATCGATTTGTTAGATATGTACTCATGGTCGTATTGGAAATCTAAGGATTTAAAACCATGAGTAGTAGATTCTACGTCATTGGTAGTGTTGTTTACAGAGGTGTTTGATCTAAGTTCTTGGGAGGTAGAAGACATGTTTAATTAAAATACAATTGGTCGTTCTCTTTAAAGTAACATGAAAAATCAATACATGATCTCTATGTTCCAATAGAAGTAGAATTTGTATTTGTTGCTGTACTTTTCACAATTCCATATTGATTGTCACTTATCATGCTATGTCAATCATCTTTCTGTGATAAGGTAAATCCTTCAAAATATTAGATAACTTATTAAGAAACAATGATCAATGCTGATTTATAAAGATCTTCAGTGCATATAGATTCTTCTTTAATCGCACTTCCTCCTTTGGTAATTGTATTAGTATCTATTGTACTACTGCTATTATTTCTGACACATGCCTGTAGGCATTTTTTCAAAAACTGGTAAAGCACTCTTGGATAAACAAACTGGGTGACAGCTTCAAGTGGTATCGTTTTCTTTATCTTGATACGAAAGGCAAAAAAATCATATCGCACTCTCAATTGCTTTTAATATCCTTTCGCCATGTCAATTGTCTACAAACTATTAAGAGGCTCAAACTCATATATCGTAAACTCGTGTGTTATTAAATGCTAACTAAATGTTTATATGCAGGTATGTAGGTTACATGATGTACCATAGCATCTTTTGGAAGATGTTCTTCTTCTTCTTTTCATCCTTCTTGTCAGCGTTGGCTGCCTTGTGGTTGTTACCGTAGAAACTCATAATATATTGATGCTTAAGCTTGTTGTTGTGTGTTGTACTGTGTTGTACTGTACTGTTCTGATTGAGTTTAGGAAAGATGAGCAACAATATCTCCAAACCATGGGCCTTATATAGTTTTCTAACCGCTGGTTTCCAAAGAATCTCATAAGACGTCATAGCATTAATAATACACAGGTAATTGATAGACAATGGGACGCCCCCGCAAACTTTCTCGAGCCCCGACAGCCTAGTTAAAGCACAAAGTTCTTTAGAAGCACGGATCTGCGCACAGAGCCGGCCTTTTGACACAGAAAATACCGCAGCGCAACTATCCGGGGCGCAGAATTATATAATCCAGATCTCGGTGTTACGTAACGCGGGAGCAATGACTAAGTAACACGGTTCTATGAACCTCCAATCTTGGACCATAAATTACTAATGCTTAGCCAAGGTGCCTCACTATATTGGGTAAGTACAGTTGGCTGTAGACACACATACCTAACATGATTTTTTCCTGACTAATAACTATAGCATTCATAGTGAATCAAAGATGAACCAGGAGCGGTCGGCTTCAGCTGTAAAGGTGGTCACAGAGCTTAAGGTATTGTAGCTGCCAAACGCGCTTATGAATAGGACTACATAGTTTGGTATGTCCTCAACTGCTCAAGAGAGTATGGTCACTGATATTCAGAACAATCTGTGAAGCAGAACTTGGCTCGTAATTGTAAGTCAACTCTTCTCCAGCTATTTAATTTATTATCCAGGAATAATACCACCCCCCCCCCAGGTTTAACGGTTTACCCTATAACTATAAATATTGCTCAATGGGTAGAGTTATTTAGTTCTCAATTATTTAATAAATTAAGCACAGTTTTCCGACATATGTTCCATGTGAATGCTCTCCTTATTTGTTCTTATTGATACAGAATTTCTAGAGCCACTAGAGACACACATTCTTTCTCAAACAGCTGCTACCCAGATGCAACCACCCAAACACAGTCATCCATTGGATCTAATCCATATATACTAATTATCTGCCACACAATATATTGGTATTACCAATACTGAAAGCGTTTAAGCTTTTCATCCTACTACTCTAATTTCTGAGACTGCCTAACGATTTATGCTGTTTGTGAGAGCCCGATATTATAAAATAAGCTTTTATCAATGAGGCTTTGGGTAACAAATACAGCATATACTGATTATACATTTTTTAATTCAAAACGTTCAATTATATTCCGATATAGTGTAACGGCTATCACATCACGCTTTCACCGTGGAGACCGGGGTTCGACTCCCCGTATCGGAGATATTTTTTTTTTGCTATTTTATTTCGTTAAGAAACTCAAAACAGTTGAATCTTATATATAGCTCATCTCACCAGATAGCCTCGTTTTCACGTAGAGTTATATACAAACCTTTATCAGTAATCGATTTTCTGGGACCCCATCGAGACTATCAAAATTATATACTACATGGGGGTGTCTAATGAGAAAATATATGCTGTGTTAGGAAGCGACGACCCTGCTTTCCTCAAATGCATTAAAGACGCCAAGGATAAATCCACTGACTTCAATGTGTTTAAGCAGCATTTGCGAGAGCTGCAAGTTGGTTTAACCGATACCCAAATCGAGGAACTGTACGATCTTGTGTCTTTCAAACCACTGACCACAGTTAAGGAATTACTAAAAGATGCGATGAGGACAACAACTGAAAGTGATCTGCAAATCATGGTTGATTATATTGAGAACCTTCTAATGAACTCCAAGGACTTGGCCAGTTTCAAGCTTACTTTAAAAGACTCTGGGATATCTGAAGATATGCTAATCCGCTTATACAAGACTAGAGAAATGGATGATCCAGACTTAAACCATGTTAAGAAAGAGGAAGCCGATGAAGAGGTAAATAGTGGGTTAGCATTACCGAACAAGACGATCTCTTGGAACTCTTTAAATGATATCAGCGATTTGGTTGACGTTAAATATGAGTTTCAAGATGCTGCAGTTGACCAGCGACCCGTACTTGGCCATGTCTATAGAGCTAGAGTGAAAAAAATTATGCCCTTTGGAATATTTGCAGAGATACTGAATGTGAAAGAGGCTAGACACGACGGCTTAGTTTATAAAACCGAATTACCAGGTCCCCATCATAAACCAGTTGTGAATGATACTGTTTTTGTTGAAGTTATTAAGATTACATCGGACGGAAAGATTTCACTAAGCATGAAGTACGTGGATCAAAAATCAGGGA
Source organism: Sungouiozyma intestinalis (assembly GCA_003708845.3). NCBI lineage: Eukaryota > Fungi > Ascomycota > Saccharomycetes > Saccharomycetales > Saccharomycetaceae > Sungouiozyma > Sungouiozyma intestinalis. Next base: position 39,870 of record PPOJ03000059.1, on the reverse strand, counting down.
AGCTGTATCGCCAGCGAAACGACCCGCACTCTAAAGATTCACACTTGAATAGAGGAAGACAAAATGGGAAGACTGTGGAGAGTGATGACAAGTTTAAAATACGAAAACGGAAATTGACCTCTCCAGAGAGATGGGAGATTCAACAGTTAATAGCCAGTGGAGCTGCAAAAACAGAAGACTACCCAGAATTACAAATGCAGCAACCCAATGATAATGAAACTGTAACCGCTAGTGTTAATCCGTTTCTTTCAAAAGGCACGCAGCAGCTAGCTCAAGCTACACTCGTTGAAGAAGAATTGGAAGAAATAGACGTAGAATTGAATCCTAATGATAAACCTAAATTCCTAGCTACTGAGAACATTAAAGGTAATCAAAAGTACGAGATGGTAAAATTATCTCAGAATCCTAGAGGTCAAATGAGTAGATCAGCTGGGTTTGGCTCAGCAGTTATGAAGAACCATCGAGAGGAGAAACTAACGAAAAAGATGGAGGTTGAAAAGATGATAAGGAGGAAAAGGCAGTTAGATGATCCTACTAAGAATCCCAGACAGAACAAGGAGGAAATAGCTAAACTGAAAGAACAACTTGTTGTCACATCCTGGGAAAGAAATAAAAAGAAAGAGAAGGTCAATTATGGACCCGTAACTTCAAAACCAATATCAGAACAGCGAAAATCATTACCTGTGTACAAGTTGAGATCTACTCTTATAGATGCAGTGAAAGAAAATCAATTCTTGGTTGTAGTCGGTGAGACAGGTTCAGGTAAGACGACGCAGGTTACTCAATACTTAAATGAAGCAGGATTTACTTCCACTGGGATAATAGGGTGTACCCAGCCTAGGAGAGTTGCTGCCCTGTCTGTATCTAAAAGGGTAGCTGAAGAATTTGGGTGCTCTCTCGGTGCAGAGGTTGGATATACCATCCGTTTCGATGACAGAACAAGTCCTAAGACAAAGATAAAATATATGACTGATGGTATATTGCAAATAGAGGCACTTATAGACCCTCTATTGTCAAAATATTCTGTCATCATGTTAGATGAAGCGCATGAAAGAACTGTAGCGACAGATGTTCTCTTTGCATTGCTCAAACAGGCTGCCAAGGATAGACCAGATTTACGAGTCATAGTAACGTCTGCAACACTAGATTCGTCCAAGTTCTCCCAATATTTCCACGACTGTCCCGTAATTACCATCCCGGGAAAAACTTTCCCGGTGGAAGTACTTTACTCGCAAGCTCCCACAATGGATTATATAGACTCTGTGCTGGATTGTGTCATGGAGATACACGTTAATGACGGACCTGGTGATATATTAGTATTTTTGACGGGCCAAGAAGAAATCGACTGTTGTTGTGAAATCCTCTATGAAAGAGTCAAAACCATTGGGGATACGTTAGGAGAGTTAATAATATTACCAGTTTATTCTGCTTTACCAAGTGAAATCCAATCCAAGATTTTTGAACCCACTCCCGAGGGAAGTAGAAAAGTTGTATTTGCTACGAATATAGCTGAAACTTCGATCACCATTGATGGGATATATTATGTTATTGATCCAGGATACTCTAAGATCAACACGTACAATCCAAGAACCGGTATGGAGCAACTGGTAGTATCACCAATCTCTCAAGCGCAAGCGAATCAACGTAAAGGCCGCGCCGGGAGAACTGGGCCCGGTAAATGTTACAGACTTTATACTGAATCTTCCTTCCACAACGAGATGTTGCCCTCAACGATCCCTGAAATTCAAAGACAAAACCTTTCTCACACAATTTTAATGTTGAAATCGATGGGGATCAATGACTTACTACATTTTGATTTTATGGACCCACCTCCAAAGAATTTATTACTACAAGCATTGAAGGATTTGTATCATTTACAATGCTTAGATACAAACGGTTATCTAACGAAACTGGGGCTAAGAATGTCTCAGTTTCCCATGGATCCGCCTCTGGCAAAAGCCTTATTATCGTCCGTCACATTCGAATGCTCAGAGGAAATAATCACGATAATATCGATGCTTTCTGTACAAAGCGTCTTCTATAGACCCAAGGATAAACAGCAAGAGGCTGATAGCAAGAAATTGAAATTCCATCACCCTTACGGTGATCATCTGACCTTATTAAACGTATACAATAGATGGTCACAAGCTGGTGAATCTCAACAATACTGTGATGTCAACTTCTTGCATTTAAGACATTTGAAGAGGGCAAAGGACGTGAAGAGACAATTAACGTCAATTTTCCAGCAACAGAGATTGCCATTGGTCAGCTGCCAGGGAGACCCTGATCTGATTCGGAAAGCACTTGTCTCCGGATACTTCATGAATGTATCTAAGAGAGACTCTGAGGTTGGGTATAAGACGATCCTGGGTAATACCGCCGTCGGTATACACCCATCGAGTGCTTTACAAGGACGAGACTACGATTATGTCATGTACCACAGTCTAATACTTACCTCGAGAGAGTACATGTCTCAAGTTACCGCTATTGAGCCAGAATGGCTACCAACGTTGGCGCCTCATTTTTACAAGAAAATCGATGCCCAAAGCCAAAGCAAGAAAAAAATGAAGATCGCTCCATTGCACGATAAGTTCGCACAGGACCAGAATGCCTGGAGATTGAGCTCCATTAGGCACCACAAGATGAAAGCGTTGAGCAGTAAACGATGAGCTGAGTAGACTGCCCGCAGTTCCTCCGCGGAACACTCATGGAAAAGCAAATTCCAATTAATAATCAGACTCTCGGCTGGTTGTTTTCTTCCTCAAGCGCAGGTCTCCCATACCTGCCTCCGCGTAGATGGTAACCGGCGCCTGCGGACGTGTCTCCGTTGAGCCACTCGTATATTGTAAACCGTATCTGCTTCCGGGAAGCTTGTTTGAAATATTTTTTTTAAAGTTCCTCGAGGCGACTCACTACGTGAAAACTCTCAAATTAAGCGTGTCGTTTAACTTTTAGGCCCTAAGGACCAAAAGCTGAACAAAATTGTAATATCTTTGCAAGTGGCCTTTATGTATTGAGGGCTATCTTTCAAGCTGTGAAAGTGTTCTTATACCAGTGTGTTATAGAGAGTGGATTGACGTGAAATCACAGACTGAGACCCAACGCATTCCAGGGCCTCAAGACAAGCAGAGGTTGATTGTTGGTCGAAACACTCACCTACTCCACGAACTAACGTTTTTCGTCTATTCTTCCAACTTGTGTAAATGATAGGCTCTTTGGCTAAATTGCCAGCGAATGCCCGAGTTGGTGTCGTCGGTGGAGGTATCTCGGGACTGACTTTCACCTATTTTCTGGGGAAGTTAAGACCAGATGTTTCTATCACGTTGATAAATTCTTCTCATCGAACTGGTGGTTGGATCAACTCCTTTGATACGAAGGACCCGAATGGCAAACCTGTGATGATTGAAAAGGGACCCAGGACGTTAAGAGGTGTCTCTGAAGGTAGTGTACTGATATTGGACACGATGATTGATCTAGGTGCTAAAGACACGATACAAAAAATCGACAGGACATCTCCTGCCAATAGAAGATTCATAGTGGACCCCAATGACCAATTGATCCAGTTACCCAACTCATTGTCCACTTTTTGGAAGTTTATGATGAGCCCTTTAAGGAAAGGTATCTTTAGTGGGTTCTTATTAGAAGCGTTTAGAAGTCCGAAGCGTGACTTTAAGAAGGACGAAAGTGCACTTGAGTTCTTAAAGAGAAGGCATGGGAACCCTCACATTGCTAACAATCTATTGAGTGCTGTGTTTCGTGGTATATACGCAGATGACGTGTCCCAACTAAGTGCCAGGAAAGTGTCGCGGGCGTTTGTAGAGTTAGAAGAGAAATATGGGTCGATCACAAAGGGTGCGTGGAGGCAACGTAAGGAGAAGAAAGCTGCTCCCGTCGAGCTCAGTCCCATCCTGACGCAATATGGTCAATATTTCAATAAATCTAAGGAATACTTGAAAGATTTTGCATCGACGTTGAAAACATACCCAATGCTAGGGCTTCTAGGGGGGTTAGAGACCTTCCCTACGACGTTTAGAAAGGGAATTGATAAAATGCCCAACGTTAAGGTAATAATCGGAGATGTTAACGACCTTCAGGCCAATAACGGCAAACTGTCTCTTAAAGTCAATGGTGAAACTCTCCAAGAGCAATTTGACCATGTGAGGCTCACTGTGTCTCCCGACAAAGTTGCAAAGATCGTTAGCCGAGACACTTCGTTGGCACAAAAATTGCAAGAGTTGAAATACAATACTGTCTTGTTAATCAATTTCTACTCGCCAAACAAGTCTTTGATCCCAGAGAAATACCATGGGTTTGGCTACTTGCTACCTGCGTCCAACAAGAACCCAGGGAAGGTCTTAGGCGTCATTCTAGATTCTGTCATAGAACAGAATTTCCAACCTTTATTCCCAAATTCACCAATACCAGTGATCCGTGATCGCAATTATACCAAGCTCACGGCCATGGTGGGAGGATGCTTGCTTAACGAAAACGGCAAGGCTGTGATTCCTTCAAAGGAAGAGGCAATTGCCAACGCCAAGTTGTCGCTAACCAACCATCTGGGATTACCCAAGGACAGTCTTGATGACGGGATGTGGGAGTGCACTGTGGCCAAGGACTGTCTCCCCAGATACTGCATAGGGTACGACCAATGGGCCCAAGACGTAGAGTTGCAAGTACTTGACACTTACCAAGGAGCTGTCTCACTGGGGGGAATGGGGTTTGCTAGAGGTCCTGGTATTCCCGACGTCGTCGTTGATGCGTTCAACGACTCCATCAAGTTGCATTAAACTATGTGAAGATATACATGTACATATTGTCGTCATATCGCTAGTATTTATATACACGAACTATTTATTGACCCTCACTGGCCCTGGCCTTGGCAATTGGCAATTGGCAATTGGCAATAGACCCTGGCACTAGTACTAGCGCTAAGCAGGCGGCACTCTCACTACCTGAACGGGACAATATGTCCATTTCGGGACACAACACTCTAAAGAGGAAACTACACAACGTACCAAACGATATTCAGCACCATGACGTACACAACGATGTTCCTTAAAAGCGAAATCCGCGCTTATCCCCGATCGCGAGGCACGAAAACTTGGAGAAGAGCTGAAGCAGCCGCCTTTTAGCCGCCGAGTCGCTTTTTCCCCCGCACCGGCTGGTGTAGGGTACTGTGGAGTACACACCACATATATTTATATATAAGGGCAGTGCCACAGTGTGTGTGTTAATGTACTTGCCAGTTAGCGCTCTTCAGAAGTGAGGTATACCATTCCACGCACACGCACACGTACACGTACACGCACACAGCTATTTACTTGCGTGCTCTTGTTGTATCAATATGAAGGAATACGACTGTTATTCTGTTACCGACCTTATTGAGCACGATCCGAGGTATTTGCCCGTTAAGGAGCATCTGGCAAAATACGAAAAAGGGTCGGACGAGTATTTGACACATCTCTTTGAAGAGTTCCCTTTGAATGTGTATCCAGATCACAGGACTTTTTTAAGGCAACAAGCTGTTGTTGTTGACCATTCTACTCATGAAGAGACTGCTAGCCCCGTGTACCGGTGTGCTTTATCTCCGAAGCATCTGGTGACCACTTTGGACTCCTCTTTACAAAGTTATTTTGATTATTTTATGTTGACTGTGAGGACCAAACCAGATAACGACTGCCTTGGTGTGAGGCCCTTCAATTCAGAGACTGGAGAGTGGGAGAATTTCTACGAGTTTATCAGTTACAGGCAAGTTGCCGATCGGGCTAAGTATTTTGGTGCTGGGATTATGTCTCTGGTGAACACTAAGAGGAACCGGCCGTTGAATACTAACGATTTTGTGGTTGCGATCCTCTCGCACAATATTCCTGAGTGGATAATCACTGATTTCGCATGCCAAAGTTATTCTCTGACTAATACGTCGCTTTATGAGACTTTGGGTCCCGAAACTTCTGAGTATATTATGAACCTAACAGAGTCGCCAGTGTTAGTATTCGCAAAGAACAACCTGTACAGCATCTTGAATTTGTTGCCCAAATTGAAGCATTTGAACACATTGGTCTGTCTACAGAGTTTAAACGACAGAGAATTGAGTCTGCTCAATGAGTCTCTGATATCTACACCAATGAATTCTGTAGGGGAGCGCATCTCCTTTTTCTCTATGGACCAAGTGGAACGAATTGGACAAATGGTTAACATGCCACTGATTCCACCAACTGCAGACTCACTTTACACAATATCGTTCACATCGGGGACTACGGGAACACCTAAGGGCGTAGAGATGACCCACCAAAATATAACCGCCGGCATTGTTTTCACATTAACCTCTTTCATTACCGACGAAGTTAAAGAGGGGAAGCAGATACATGACCTATGTTTCTTGCCCTTAGCACACATTTTCCAAAGAATGAACTGCGCAGAAGGGTTTGCGTTGGGGGTTGGGTTCGGTTTTTTACATAAACCAGACCCTGCTCTTCTTGTGGAAGATTTGAAAATCTTGAAACCAGATGTGCTTTCGCTAGTGCCACGTATATTGACGAGATTCGAAGGTGCAATAAAGACAAACCTGACCAGAACTTCGTTGTCTAAGAATATATCTGGGGCAATCATAAATCAAAAGAAGCAAGGGTTTTTAGCAAGAGGTGGGGAGGATAACTCTTTATTAAACCATTTACTCTATCACAACCTGTTGATTAAAAAAGTCAGAGACGGGCTGGGGTTAAACAATACTAAGTATATCGTGACTGGGTCTGCTCCAATTTCCAAGGACACTTTGCTATTCTTAAGGTCGGTCTTGGACATTGGTTTGAGACAAGGGTATGGGTTAACAGAATCGTTTGCTGGTGTTTGTTTAAGCGAACCGTTTGAGAAGGATCCAGGTTCATGTGGAGGTATAGGTATCTCGACTGAGTGTAGACTAAAAGATGTCCCACAGATGAAGTATTTTGCCAAGAAACAACTTAAAGGCGAGTTACAATTGAGGGGCCCTCAAATCTTCAAAAAATATTACAAGGATGAAACAGAGACAAGCAAAGTGCTAGATGAGGATGGCTGGTTCTCCACCGGCGACGTGGCCATGATTGATAAAAAGGGAAGACTCCATATCATCGATAGAGTGAAAAACTTCTTCAAATTGGCTCACGGAGAATACATCGCTCCGGAGAAGATTGAAAACACTTACTTATCTTCCTGTCCCTTTGTTACCCAAGTGTTCTGTTACGGTGACCCATTGAAGACGTATTTGATCGGGGTGGTAAGTATTGATATTGAACTTGTGAAAAACTCGCTCATCAAGAGCTTCCCCGATGTCGCAAATTGGTCTGACAACCAGTTCTTATCTCAACTCAACGAGGATAAGAGTATCAGAAAACAGTTCCTTTTAGATCTCAACAAGTCTGCAGAGGGATTGCAGGGATTCGAAAAGTTGCACAACATATATGTTGGTGTCGACCTGCTAAAGGTAGAGGACGATATTGTCACACCAACGTTGAAGATCAAACGTGCAAAAGCATCTCAATTCTTCAAAGATGAGTTGGATGAATTGTATAGCGAGGGCTCCTTGATCAAGACTAGCAAGTTATAACGAGAGCACCCTTATTTTTTGTTTTGTATGTCTGTGTATATAAAGAACTATTGATCAATAATAATATCGTCATTTGCTGGCCTAACATTCAAAGCTTGTCTATCGTGTCTGCCATTGTTAACATCAAACGATGGGTTGGCATTTGAAACAATTAAAATCGAAAATCAACACTTGCGCAAATGCAAAACAAAACAAAAATAATGTCACATCAACAATAAGCGGATTTGACGATATTCGGGGCAAGTTCGGCGCGATTTAAGTAAGTAAAGATGAGTAATAGTGTCGGTGAGTCTAGAAGCGAATTACTAGCTTGGCTGAATGATTTGTTGCAATTGAATTATAAGAAGATTGAGGAATGTGGGACCGGTGCAGCGTATTGTCAGATTCTGGATTCAATATATGGCGATGTGCCCATGCACCGGGTGAAATTCGATTCAGCGTCCGAGTATGAGCACCATACGAATTACAAGATTTTGCAAAGCTGTTTCGCTAGACACAATGTAGAGAAAACGGTCTTAGTCGATAAACTAGTGAAATGTAAATTCCAGGATAATTTAGAGTTTCTTCAATGGATTAAGAAATTCTGGGTCACACATAAGGATACTTCGGAGTACAATGCGGAATCCAGAAGGAAGTACCGTCAAGTAAGCACCAGTTCCATCGGATCAAATTCACCTTCGTCTTCGAGTATAAATGTTGCCAAGAGAAGAACCAGTGGCCTTTCAGCCAGCACGTCTAATATAGCTGGGAATAGAAACTTCAGCTCGACGTATGGTGGGTTAAACAGTAGGAAAGTTTCCAACGAGCAATACCTTGCCCTTCAGACAGAATTGTCGAGGTCTCAAGAGAAATATCAAATCCTGGCGAAGGACATTGAACAGTATAAAGAGACCTCTACTATACTGGAGAGAGAACGTGAATTTTACTTTGGCAAGCTGAGGGACATAGAGATCATGGTCCAATCGACACAGGACTTAATTAAAGAAGGTGTTTATAAGACTGAAACTACAGAATTGGAAAGTTTCCTTAATAAGATCCAACAAATATTATATGCTACCGAGGACCAAGAGCCAGTGGACGACTACGAGACAGAACCTGTAATGCATCGAGATCCTACCGCTGACTTCATGACACAAAATAACGGTCATCATAATGAGAGCTCACATAATTTAATTATAGATGAAGAAACTTTTTAAGTGGGTCAGAGAAAATAAAAACAACATCATACTATCAATGTATCTATTCATTCTATCAGTGATTATTAATTTCTGCAACTAATATATGTCATGCGTATGTATTATCACTCGAATAATAGTATTTACAAGTTTTGTAACGAATCGGTAAAACTAAAATAGGGAAGAAAAAAGCTAATGTAGGAAGAATATGCAAAGAAATGCCATTGGTAAATCAAGTGGTCTCTGGAGTTAAGCGCTTGTCAGTATTTTTAGGGTCTAAATACTTTTCAAATGCTTCGTTTCTTTCTGGGAACTCTCTGGGTCCCAACAAACGGATCATATCCTCCCTGGTGATGGCCTCTTTCCTTAGTAATTCCTTGGCGACTTTATCCACTTTGTCAATGTTCGTTTTCAATAAAGTAACACATTTCTGATGAGCTTCATCGACAATCAACTTCACTTCTTCATCAATCTTCTTAGCGGTCTTTTCACTAAATGGTTTATGGATCTTGATACCAGCGGCGTCATCCTGATCATATGACACGTACCCAATCCTGTCCGACATACCCAACTTTGTTACCATAGCCCTTGCCATTTGTGTAACTTTCTTAAAATCGTCGCTGGCACCGCTAGTGACTGAAGGGAAATGCAGCTCTTCAGACACCCTACCACCCAGTGCCATGACCATCCGGTGTTTAAATTGTTCTTTGGAGATCAAATATTGGTCAGCAGGCAAGTATTGTGCATACCCCAATGCACCTTGACCACGAGGTATGATACTCACTTTCAACAGAGGATCCGCATACTCTAGAAGCCATCCGCAAACTGCATGGCCAGCCTCATGGTATGCTACTGTAGTCTTCTCCTCAATGGATAAGACTTTAGATTTTTTCTCTAAACCTGCAATGACTCTCTCAATGGCTTGCTCGAAGTGGCTCAAAGTGATACTGGGGTCCTTATGTCTAGCTGCAATCAAAGCTGCTTCATTACAGGCATTTGCAATATCTGCACCAGTGAAGCCTGGTGTTAATGTGGCCAGTTTCCCTGCGAGCAATGTCTTATCAGAGGCTGTAAGTGTAAAAGATTTGTCCAGGTTCAATCTCTCCAAATGGACTAGGTAGATCTGTTGCCTGCCACTAATATCAGGAGCATCAATTTGTATATGCCTATCAAATCTCCCTGGTCTCAACAATGCCGGGTCAAGGACGTCTGGTCTGTTCGTACCAGCAAGTAGCACGACTTGGTCTGAAGTGCTGAACCCGTCCATCTCTACCAGTAATTGGTTTAAAGTTGCTTCTCTTTCATCATTAGAGCCGCCAAGAGCGCCGCCTTTGCCCCTCTCTTTCCCAATAGCGTCAATTTCATCGACAAAGATGATGGAGGGAGCCATTTTTCTTGCTTGTTCAAACAAATCTCTCACTCTCGAAGCACCGACCCCAACAAACATCTCCACAAACTCAGAACCGGACACGGAGAGAAAGGGCACACCAGCCTCGCCGGCAGTAGCCTTGGCTAGCAACGTCTTACCAGTACCTGGAGGTCCCGAAAGAATGGCACCTCTTGGAATCTTCGCACCCAAAGCTGTGTACTTGGCAGGGTTTTTCAAAAAATGCACAAACTCCATGATCTCGGACTTAGCCTCGTCACATCCGGCCACGTCTTTGAACTGAACGTTTATATTGGTCTCTTTGTTGAACAATTTAGCCTTTGACTTCCCAACACCGAACATGTTAGAAAACCCGCCGCCAGCGCCGCTTCCCGAGTTCGAACCGGGACTCCCCGGGGTCATCTTCCTCGAAATGAAATACAGACCACCTAGCAACAGCAAAGTCGGCACAAAGGGCAGCGCATATTGGAACACGGAACTCTTGTTCACATACGTGACTGGAATCCTGTCCGCAGGGCTGATCTCCAATTCGTTTTGCAATTGATCCATCTGTTCTTCAAAGATATCCACAGAACCAATGGTGAAGGACACCACAGGACTCTGTGGACCCAACCCAAATATCGACGACTGCTGCTTCTGGTTTGCCAAGTTCGATGCCTCCGGTAGCAACTCGGCTTGTACTAAATATTTATTGATGACCCGAATTTGCTTCACTAACCCTTTCTCGAGGTAGTTGGTCTTAAAACTTTGGAACGTCATCACAGCATTTTGCGAGTCGTTGTTCTCGCTATCATCGTGGCTGTTCAAGAGCGAAAACAGCACGGTGAACCCAATGGTCAAATACATGGTATTAGCAAACTCTTTGGACTTAAAATACTCCATAAACGTTTTAAAATCGTTCTCACCCCCGCCTTGGCGACGGCCCTTATCATCCTTACCATCTTTGCCGGGTTCTTGGTCCCGCTTTGGCCCGACACATTGAAATCTAGAAACATGACCTTGATGTATAAACCGGTAAGAGACCGGCTTTAGCAAGCCGTTTCTGGCTGCTAGCGTCTGAAACACCCGTCTGGAAGCTGATACCCGTCTGAGCAGTACATTCATAGTTTATTCAAAAGTACTAACGAGCTGTGACCGGCCTTGGAGACCACTTACCAGAGTGTGTGTGTCATTGGGTGGGTGTGTGATATACCATTTGCAATAAATGGGGATGCGCATCCTAACCCTAAATTAGGGCATATATAGCCGGGTAAGAATGAAGCTGCACTGCACATCACTATACACGCCAGGAATGGACCCCAAGCGCGCCGGGGGCCCTCTCGGGGGCGCTTCAAAGGGTAAAGTCCTTGGCCAATGACTCCGTGCAAGTCACCCAAGCGGCATTGATCCCATTGTTCCCGCAGTGGTAAACAAACACAGATGAGTACTCTTTACCAAGCATTAGCTAATTTTAACCAAAGAGGCCGCTCCGGTCCAGGCAGGTGCCCAGGCAAGCCCCCCAGGAAGAAGCGCAGGCAGAATATACCGGCGGGGCGGGGCGAAGACGCAGCCGCAGGCTGCGGTGACATTTTGCAAAACCCGCTGCAAACGTGTCTGAGGCGCAGTAGCCAAGAGGCGCTTCGAAAATGAAATTTAACTCGAAGCCTAAAACAGAGTTTGGCTCGAGATGCGCAGGTGTGCTGCGCGTCCGTCTGAGAATTACTAAGGATGCGCCGGCGCTGCAGTGTTCTGAATAAGAATTATATAATGTGAGATCTGAGACCTCGCTGCTATCGCAATGGCAGTTGCGTAGGAAGTTTGGTATTAGCCATGAACCATTTGCAAGTGTTAGTAATTGGGAGGGTTGTAGTTGATTATTATTAAAAATTAGTAAAAGGTGGAAACTGGGCTATACCAAGGGAGGCCTACCCTCTCTGTTATCATGGTAGCGCACTCTTGCTGAGCAACGCATTCGCGTGCCGTGCAAACTCCGCCATTGTTATCTTGGTCCCTCCCACTACATAGTCATCGTCCGCTTGTTTTAGCCGTTCCACCGTCCATTGTTCTTTATCAGGATCTGCAACGGTGTTGAGTCTGATACATTGCAGGTTATATATATAAACTGGATGATACTCATCTATCAATTCGTTGTCGTCACTGGGGTTGGCTTTTTAAGTTGGGTCTTTCTCAACAAGGGCCAATTGAGATTGTACCCATATCCGGCCACAAACGCTAACACGATTACTACCCGTCGCTACGAACAGACCATAGCATATGTCTGGAACGTCCATGGTCCCACTTCCACGGATACCACTCCCTTCAATTCAGTCATTATTTGGCGACTTGGAGGGCCCACAGCGCCCACCACCAGCACCACAATCAATCCCTTCCTTCTTGTCTAGGGACTCCAGCGCTTTCTTCAACAGCTCAACGGGCAGCTTGTTGCTGCCCCCATTGTCCGGGTCCACCCCGGCAATGTACCGCTCCAGTTCTTCGTCTGCGACGTCGATGAGCTCTACAGACGATAGGACTACGGAGGCATTGTCCACTGCGTCGCCTTCCCCGTTCTCGACTCTGACAGAAACGGGCACGGCCGCTGGCGGACCCACCACTCCAGCGAAAGGGAAACACATCCCGAGACCGCGGAACGCTTTCATCTTGTTCAGACAACATCTGCATCATGAATTGTTCCAAAAGGACAAGCAATTGCTTTCACAACAAGGCTCATTCAAAACCAACTCCCAATTGTCTCGCGAGATCGGGCAACGGTGGAAAGCATTGTCGCAGGAGGAAAAACGCCGTTGGCAGGATCTGGCCCAGCGAGAGAAAGAGCTACACAGGCAAAGACACCCATACTACAAGTACCAGCCAAGGAAATTAGACTCAAGCAACCCGGCTACAAGAAAGAGATCATACACCGGGTTAGCGCCCAGCGATGCCTCTGAGGAAGATGATAAAAAACTCTCCTGCCTGCATTGTACAGAGAAACTTCCAGACAAGAACTTGTGAGATGCGGGCCTGCCACTACATATTCCACGAATACATATGACAATCGATATTCTGTTTCATTAATGCACAGTCCTCTCCCAATTGGTAGAGTCTTGACAGGCGGCCTCAAATGCCCCCAAGAGTCATGCGTCACGTGAATAAAAATATATACACATCACGTGAACAAAAATATCATCACGTGAACAAATCTGTAAACATCACGTGCGAATCACGTGGTTTCGGGTATGAACAAAAAATTATTGAACGCACGTCTTCAGAAGTAGAGAGCCCAGTAACCTGAACAAGTCGCCTATTCCGTTGGTAACATCGTTCAATTGAGTGCTTGGCGTCTCATCAACCAGGTTGCATCAGAACAGACAACTGCGGGACTAACAACTATGCTTAAGAGGCTGTTTTCCAGCTGTGCTGTGAGGCGTGTCGACCTCGAGAAATACTACCGTCCCGAATTGTTAAAATCCATTCGATTAGCACAGAAAGCCATCCATGAGGACATTGCATTCAAACAACCATCGGCTGACAAGGCATATGGTCCCAACCATATCGAGCCCTTCTCGAAATTAGATCCTTACTGGGATTACAATCCGTCGTTACCCCATGCGCACAGACCTGTGAATGCAGAGGAAGTGTCGTTCAACCCGTTCAATACCAAACCTCCTACGTTACCAGACAACGCATACCCAGCAGAGATCAAGGCTCTAGCTGGTTCGAACCAATTGAATCAGTCACTGATCCTAGCGGAGAATATTCACCGGCAAACGTTGATTGACCCAAAATACATTACACGGACGTTACAGATGAAGCCGTTGGTGATGAAGACGGTTGCGAATCAAACAGCAAAGGGGAAAATCAGGTCCTTCTATGCCCTTGTTCTAGTCGGCGACCAGAATGGGATGATCGGGTTAGGTGAGGGGAAGTCAAGAGAGAATATGACGAAAGCCATGAGGAAAGCACATTGGGATGCAATCAGAAACATCAAAGCCGTCCCAAGGTTTGAAAAACGGACGATTTTTGCTGATATGACTCACAGATACCACGGTGTGAGGCTAGTGTTGAGAAAAAGAAGGCCAGGGTTCGGGCTAAGAGTGAGCCACATTATCTTTGAAATATGTCAACTAGCTGGGATCAAGGACTTGAGTGCAAAAGTTTACAAATCGCGAAATGAAATGAATGTTGCCAAGGGTATCATCGAAGCTCTCACAGAGGGACAACGTTCATTAGATGAAGTTGCATTGGGCCGGGGTAAAAGAATAGTGGACGTAACCAAGAGTTATTACTCTGAATGAGTTATCCATCCAACGTTATCCATACTGTAAATATAAAATATTATAATTTTTGACAATTCCATAAGTAATGTTACACACATACACACCGTGAGATTATTTATTTGGAGATTCTGCATCTCGAGGTGTCTGCGGCGTTGTATCAATATCTGTATCCAGTTTCCTTCTCTTTGAATCGTTTTCCGTATTATCGTCCTCTTCGTCAACTTCCTCTGCTTCCTCTTCGTCGTTGGCGTCGTCCTCATCGTCGTCCTCATCTTCATCTTCTTCACCAATGTCTTCTTCAATGTCAACTTCTTCCTCTTCGTTAGCATCGTCGCCGTCAGCTTCTTCCTCGTCTTCTTCTTCCTCGTCCTCGTCCTCCTCCTCACCTTCATCGTCGTCGTCGTTCTCTTCTTCAATGTCTGGTTGGTTTGGCGGGTAAAGATCTGCCTCGTTTTCGTTATCCCAAACAATGTTAAACCTTGTTACCCGAGGTTTCTCTGCGAGAATATTCCTTACTATATGGTCGACTTGAACCTTCGCAGGTGGAGTTTCTCTTAACTCCTCACTGTCGTATTCGTTATTCACGTAGTAACCTACTCTGACAAACTCTCGGCCATCATAAGAACAACTTAGAAGGATCACTGTGACACTCACCAATTCACTAGCAGGGATGAGATCTGCCGAAGGTGGATCTGCAGAAAACACAAATTTGTTCACCCCAACGGGGACGGGACCGACAAGGATAGAGTCCAGCTCTTGATCATGCTCTAAGGACCGTGACGAGCCCACGTAGGTCAATTTCCACTCTAGATCGTTCTTCAACGGTTCCAAGCACTCGAAAGTGATCTCGAACTCGTACGCGTCCGTGAACTTCGCAGGGTTGTTCAACACCTTAATACCCAACAACGATACAATTGACATGTTTGCGAGCGGTGGTGAGGGTCGTTAGCTCCATTGCGACACGAGAGTGAAGGTACCCACTAGTTAAAGGCTTTACGCGTCTTTAACTAGTGGCAGCAAACGACAGTAGGATTCAGCGCACGTGATGAGAAGAGGCGCACAACCACGTAATGTACATAACCACGTGACAATAGCAACCACGTGATGTACATGCGCACGTGACAGTCACACGCGATGGTCCGAGCCACCGAGCGGACGTACACTGCCAAAGCAAAAGCGGCCAGCGTGGCCAACGCGGCGATACACCTCCACCGCGTGACTGTCACGTGCGCAGATAACGCTCACGATCGCACACCCGGGTCTGTCATGACTGCTACATTAAAGCCGATAATGCGGACAAAGCCGTCAAGCAGCCACGCAGCCACTCAGCCGGGCAGCAGACGGTCACGCATGCACGTGACAACGTCCCAGATATGCCGGTCCTCCATTTACGGCCGTTGTCCAGCCAACAGGGCCCCGATCACATTCCCCAATGCGGACACCCATCGATCACTTTTCCTATTACAGACACCATGTCCCAAACGGGGAAAGAAATAACCGATGGAGGTCTGGCCCGCTCGCATTCCCCCGGGGTCTGGCCCATCTCCCGATTCGTCGAGGATCTCCTCGTTTCTTTTTTACAGATCGAGCAGCGAGCCTCTGGGGAGTTGAGCGTTGTGGGCACAGCGGCTAGAAAGCCTTGTAGACAGAGAGTACGAGCGCTCTGCACTGCCCACCTCGCCAGCACACCTCCTGGGTGGCAAGTGCGCTGGCAGCCTCGTGGCAATTGCGCCCGGCTGCTGTCTTACTCAGCCAGTCTCGGAATTGCAGCAGAAAACCGGCAGATGCCCAGGTTGTCGCAGCATTGTTTCTTGTTTGAACAGAGATGACGTCCATCGAGCCCATCTGGTCCGGTAAGTCGAGAGACCGGACGGGGGAAGTAATGAGCGTCTCTGTGTTAATTCGAACCTAAAAGAATGAATTGCAACGAGACGAGAGAGCCTTATTGCAACAATTGGTGGGAGAAAATTTTTTTGCAGCGATACCGTTGATGGACCTCATCACAACGAGAAATATCGACGACACCCAAGTGTTCGGAATTGTGAACCTCAGCAACGTATATAAATCAGCAGTTTTGAGCTTGGTATCTTGCCACCGTGGTACAGACCTGTCTCTTGTTCTTGTCCAGTAAATTACAGGCCCAACGAACATCTTTGTTAACCTCCATTCATTCCTTTCACAATTGCCAAGCAATTTGTACTACCAACTGTTTAGTCGCTCCTTCTATTAAACAAAAATGAAATTCTCACACTCTTTAGCTCTAACCTTGTCTGTAGCCTCAATCGCTACTGCCGCTCCTCACAAGGCCAAAAGTTCGTACGTCTCCACTGTCACCGAGTTCGTTAACGCCAACGGCGCTGTGGCAATCCCAATCTCGACTTCTTCCGGTGTTTATGTTAAGACGGCAACGTTGAAAAAGACGGTGAAAGTCGCTAAGACCAAGACTTCCAAGTCTAAGGCTACTACGACTTTAGCGCCTTCCTCCACCGTGGGAAAAGTTCAAAAGAACGTAGTCACGACCGCTTCATCGAGCTCTTCGATCGACGGTGATTTGTCCGATTTCACCGAGCCATCCGCCGAGTTCCAGGACGGGACCATCAAGTGTTCTGAATTCCCATCGGGACAAGGTGTCATCGCTTTGGAATGGTTGGGGCTCGGCGGCTGGTCCTCTATCCAGAGCAGCGACGGGACTTCCGTCTCTTCTTGTAAAGAAGGCAACTACTGCTCTTACGCTTGCCAGGCCGGTATGTCGAAGACGCAATGGCCATCGGAACAACCTGCTGATGGTCAATCCCTTGGTGGGTTGATTTGCAAAAACGGCTATCTGTACAGATCCAACACTGACGAAGCCAACCTTTGTAAATGGGGCCACCAATCTGCCACTGCGATCAACAACAACGACAACGGTGACATCGCTTTGTGCCGTACCGACTACCCAGGCTCTGAAAACATGGCCATCCCCACAGTGTTGAAATCCGGTGTCTCAAAACCAATCTCTGTCGTTGACGAGGACTCTTACTACCAATGGCAGGGCAAAAAGACCTCCGCTCAATACTACGTTAACAACGCTGGTGTCGACGCCGAGGACGGTTGTGTCTGGGGGTCAGAAGGTTCTGGAATCGGTAACTGGGCCCCATTAGTGTTGGGCTCCGGTTACACCGATGGGAAAGCTTACTTGGCCTTACTACCTAACCCTAACAACTTGGAAGCTGCTAACTTCAACGTCAAGATCGTCGCCACGGATGGCTCCGAAGTCGACGGTGAATGTACTTACGAGGACGGTAAATTCTCCACCGATGGTGGTTGTACTGTCACAGTCACTTCTGGTTCTGCACAATTCGTTTTCTATTAATGAATCGTTAATGACATTGCACATACTTGTGATACCCCGATAAGATAATATTATATCCCACGGTCTTTTATCTCCACGATTATAGACTCCCATTCTAGTTCATCACGGAGTTCCCTCCCCCTACCCGGGGAGAGTTCCCATACTTTGCATTTTATTATAGATAAACCTCATGTAATCAATGACTTTTATACATATATACGTTATATGTACATGCCAATGCTCTTCTACAGGTGGAAAAAAGTGCTTCTTTACTCATTTATTTGTGTTCTTTGTTCTTGTTTTCGACATGGAACTGGACGCCCCATAACTCTTTCTTCACACCAAACAGACCACCGAGAAGCCTGTTTTCGTAGACTCTCCCAGCGGAGACAAAGCGGAACCCCTTCTTTTTCAAAGTGGACTTCAATATGTTGTCGAAGGAGTACACTTCCATGAGCAACTTCATCGATTGGTCGGTGTTACCGACTCTTCTAGTCCTGACCATTGCCCAGTCCAAGAGATCCTCCAGAATTCCGCTCTTGACGTAGACTCTTCTGCAACCCAGGACACCGATCTTCATCACCAATGCATCCGACTGGCTTAGTATCTTGTCCTCTGAGACAGAGATTAGAGCAATGGGTGAGTTTCTATAAATGACAATGTTCGTGTTGTCATGACCCTCCTTGGGGATGCTGGTCTTCAAATCCAAATCAAACACCTTAGCACCGTGAGACGACACTACAGAGTCGATGACTGTCTTGAAGTAAGAATCAGAGATACGAGACAACAGCGTAAAGAAAAACGACGTAGTGATCACTGTGAACAAGAACGCAGAAGCCACGTGCATCTTGTTCAAAATCATCAGATGGTACAGGTATACTGTCATCGAAGTGAAGTGTGGTGGGAAAGTGAATTTGGGGACCAAAAAGATCATGATACTGAGCAACAGCGACAGTAGCACGAATGGGTGGAAAATCAGGTACTTGTTAGCCATGGATTCCTGTTGCTTGATAAAATCCACGGCAAGGTTCAAAGCGGCGTTCGCATACTCGGGCTTCAAACTGGTTTGGTAGATAGTGGGTGGAGCGTCTTGATCTAGTGGTTCATTGACGTTGACTTCGACTTGTTGCACTTTAGGCACAGAAACTGGCTTGCTTTTACTCATTTTCCTCCCCTCTTTTCACTTCTCAGCTATCTGATCATACCAAATGGAGAGAGCCATAGTATCAAACTATCGTTCAACAGAACTATTGGGTGCTTATTATATACATTATTGCCTGGGCTCGCCTCGCCCGGCACCCGATGGCGGCGCCTGGTCCACGTGGACAGGCACAAGACCTACATCATGTGATATAGGGCTTCAAATACCATGTTGGGGGTTTATGAAATGTGGTTGTGATTTATGGTCTGTGGTTGGGGTCTGTGTTTTCATTTTAATTTTGAAAAACAACAAACAACAAACCCCCTCCCGAATAGCCAGCCTCGGCAATGACGTTGGCCCGTTTAGGCAAAAGCTTTAAAATCGCTCTGGTTGCTCGAGATGAGATTACTCATACAGAGCGTCTGTTTATCAGATAGCATAGGCACGCCCAGTTGAGCCATTGAATTAAAAAGCTGAACGTTTTCTCATAGAGCTCAATTGCACACTAGATTCACAGATTGTACAAAGGACAGCGTTGGAAGCCAAATTTGTATTGAGAACGGTCCGAAAACATGACAGATGAAAAGCCGTTTGTGACTCCCGAAGATTTGCATGTCTTTGATGGGCCGCTGGAGCCTTGTAAAGAGAACCAGGGTGTTCGGGTCTTGAAGGATATCATGGCAGGTACCTGTGGTGGGATTGCGCAGGTTTTAGTCGGGCAGCCGTTTGATACTACGAAGGTACGACTACAAACATCTCCGCCAGGCACAACGTTGAAGGATGTGGTGCAATCGCTGCTGAAGAAAGAGGGCCCATTGGCGTTCTACAAAGGTACATTGACACCACTCGTGGGGATTGGAGCCTGTGTTTCTGTCCAATTTGGTGTTAACGAAGGTGTGAAGCGATTATTCAAGGTCTATAACGGGGGAGACTCCAGGTTGAGTTTGGGACAGTACTATATAAGTGGGTTGACCGGTGGTGTTATCAATTCGTTCTTATCGTCGCCGATCGAACATGTGAGGATAAGATTGCAGACGCAGAGGGGTTCCGGCTCGCAAAGAGAGTTCAAAGGTCCCATAGACTGTATACAGAAATTGAGAGCAAACAAGTCACTCATGAGAGGTCTTACAGTGATGATGCTACGAGCAGGACATGGGCTGGGTTGTTACTTTATGAGTTACGAGTATTTGATTAGCCGTGAAGTGCATGGCGGCGTGCCAAGGTCTAAAATCCCGCCGTGGAAGCTATGTTTATTCGGGGCCGTTGCTGGTAACGTGCTGTGGTTCGCCATTTATCCGCTTGACGTGGTTAAATCTGTGATACAAACTGACAAGTTGCAGAATCCGAGATACAAGAACTCGGCTATCAGAGTCGCCAAAGATATTTATTTGAAGCAAGGTCTCTCAGGGTTTTTCAAAGGGTTTGTTCCGACTCTGTTAAGAGCTTCACCTGCTAATGCTGCTACGTTTTTAACATTTGAATATGCATTGAGGATACTAGGTTAGATAGAATGTCACTGATCTTTCATGTGACCGTATAGATATTGTAATTGTAGTGTATAATAAACTAAGAATTTAAGCATTTGTATGTGTGTGTGTTTGTAAAATTGAATGAACCACATATATGTGATATAAATGTTCTCTATAAACTGGGGTGTCGTAACGTCGTTAAAAAACTTGGGGAGGCCGGGAGAGAATATTGTCCACCGAGTATTCCCCTTATGCAAACTCAAAATCACAATTGGAAATAGACCTGGATTCAGGTATTAGTTCTAATTGCTGAAATCTCTCGGCTTCTTCATGGTAGTAAAAACCTTGAATACCGCCAGTGAGTTGGTCATGCACAATATAATAAAACCCGTCGTACGATGCACCGTCAACAGTGTCCTTCTCTGAATCCGTAGCCAAGAATTTCTCCTTCCAGCGCATGAAGACAAATCTTTGGTTGATGTAATTGTCGATATAGTTTTGTTTCTTCTCAAAGATCTTCTTATGCGTCAATCTATTCTCCGTGATGAACAAGTCTCTAAATGCAGGGAAGTTCAACCAATGTTCTAAATCTACTGTGTCTCTTGTGGTGAATTCGTCCTGTTCGGTCCAGGAGGAGGATAAGAACCCGAATTTGTTATTCGTCACGGCAAACCCTTCCAGGTACGTCGAGATCTCGGGGTGATTGTTTGTCAAACCTTTGATGGTCAACACTCCAGTGACGTGAGGCGTAATGCTCTCACATTCCACCCCAGGGCTTGGGAAATGCACCGATTTGATCTCTACGTTGACCTGGTATTTCTTATACCCTGAAACCTGGTACCCCGTATACTTGACTCCCGGGTTGATGAAGTTAGTCCTTGAAATGAAAGAGTCGTTGTATGCTGCATGTTCGAACTGGTCGTACTCTGAGTAATGTTGTAATTCGTCTAGGTACTTCTTCGAGGGTGACTCCAAAGAGAACTTGTCTAGCGAGCTTATGGAGTCCTTCGAGTCGCATTTGTACAAGTTATCAGAGTCCTGTAACCTGTGGAACAGCTCCTGTTGGAATAAATGTTTCTTGTTCTCTGCTAACGAGGTCAAAGAAGCGTACGAGCTCGAATGAGAGCTGAAGCCACTGCCACCATTAGAACCGGCTGACTCTGGAATATCAAATTGTACTAACTTAGAAGCACCTTTCACGGGCTGTACTGTTTGAAGTACCTTCTGAGTTTCGTGGATCATATCAGCGATTATGTCTACGCGACGGTTTTTGTGGATCTCAACAGTTGGCAACTCGCCACGACTTACCAAAACTCCACTATCACTGATGCCAACCGGGTATATATAGGAATTAGTCACACCATCCCAGATTCGATTAGAGGGCGATTACTAATCCCGACCTTCCATCAGAGTCGAAAAAGCAACCTCTTCTGCATAAACGGGGCTTCAAAAAGAAAAGCCCATGATGTGCCGGAGAAAAAGAAACAGACGCAAGAATATGCCGCGCTAAGGTTTCTGGGATTGCAGTGAGTCCTGCGTGGGCGCGGAACAACTGCGTATATGCATTTGTCCGGCAGTGTGACGAGGGCGAAGCAGGGGACGGAGTCCCATGTTTTCCGTGCTTCCGAAACCCCCCGTGGTGCCCAGATGAGTGAGAGTGTAGTGGCGGCTGCACACCAAGCTGCAGCAAAGCCGCACACATGCCGCACACATGCCACACACATGCCGCAGCCTCACTCTCACCAATGCCGCAGCGATGCCGCGGCATGGACATCACGTGAAGGCTGTGTCCGCACGTGATGGGTGGCGGGAGCCGTTTCTTCTTTTGTTGGCAACTCAAAGAGATTCAATGAATTTAAGTCCTCTCAGTGTTCAATTTGATGTGCACTGTCTTTACGGACCATTGCTCATTTCTTGGAATATAGTTCAAGACAGTACACGTCCAGCCCATCCTTTACATTCCACCTCGCAATGTTGAGCCCCCAAGTTACTAACATCTTGATCATGTTGATCATGATGCAATTGTCCCGTCGTATCGATATGTCAAACGAACAGAATGTTCTTTACATCAGAATCGGCTACGCCAGTTCTGTGGTAGTGGCCTTCCTGGTGTACCAATATGTTAGGCTACAGATTACTCAAAAGAATGATTTGACCAAGTTGAAGATCAATGTCCCAGCTAACCCAATGAAGAACGAGCCTGCTAGAATCGAGATCGCCACGGTGAGAGACTACGACTTGAACCAAGTCGACTCTGCTATCAACTCTATTCTGAGTGGTGTTGCAATGATGGGGTTCATGCATTTATACATGAAGTACACGGATCCATTGTTCATGCAAATGTTCTCTCAAGTGAAAACTGCGTTGGAACACAACGAAACCAAGATCCATCTGTACGGGTTTGCTCCATCGGCAGAATTGCAAAGACCTTTCAAGACTCAAGGGTTGATGGACTCCATCTTGGGCTCGCAACAACAACAGCAACAGCCTGAAAAGATAGAAGAATTAAAGAAGGATTAGTCCAATATTTTATAGATAGTTCTTATATATATATGAACACAGCAATTCGTTCACTGTATAACTTCAATTAGCTGGCTTGTGACGTTTGAAGGTAACTCTGGCCGCAACGTTACAAACCGGCCAGAGTAAATAGTGATCAAGTTGGATAAGATCATATACTCAATGGGCATCTGCTTCAAAGATATGCCCGTCTTGTCCACAACGTATTCGCTGACGACGTCGCTGTAAAAACCCTCCTGAGAGAACTCTGATGATGTACTGCGCAACGAGCTGACCCACAACTTGCGACAGTCGTACCTACTGAACTCAATCGAAATCTTGTCCAACTTGTCACTCAAACTGTCACTGATTTGGCAAATTATCTTAGTGTCAAAATAAATGTATTCGTCCACATCATGCTTGATACATCGATCCGCAACTTGCAAGATCGATAACGAGTTTAACCGGATCGGCCATAGCACCAGACCGAAGGAATCCTTTAGTTGCGAATTGAATATTTCAACGTACCTATCACCAAACCCACAAATAACCATTGAATACTTGTAACTCACATCATAATACAACTCAATCCGGAACCGGTTCTCATGTTTCCCGTCTGTCAGAATTAGTACATGGTCTCCCGGTGCTGGAGTCGATGCCTGGATGGTACCATCAAACAACTCTTCCAAATTGGAGAAAAACTCTCCATTGAATTCAGGGTATCTGTTGGCACCGAAGGACTGCCATTCGTAGGGCATCTACCATTCACCAATACTTGTGAGTTCCAGGTTCTACCACCCCCTCCTCCAGACTAGCAAGCGTTTGATGGAAACAAATTGGTAAATATTGAAAAAACGATCTTAATCCAGCAATATAAGCCATAGGAAACGCTACCAAAACAGCTAGTGTAGTCACAGATGAGCATGGCTGTTGGGTTGATATGAGTGATTTTTGGGATAAGAACAAGGATTCGATCAAGTCCGGCGTTATCACTGCTGGGAAAGTCGGCTACCAAGGCACTAAGACGGTAGCTAAGGCAAGTTATAAAGCGGGCAAAACCCATTACGACAAGAGCAAAGCTCGCAGGGAGGGTCAGACTGGCAATGAATCCGGCGAGGACATTGAAACTCGGCCTGGGATCCCAGTACCAATGAGCAGTACTCCAGATCTGGCTAGTTTACCTCCTCCTCCTCTAAGGCCTGGGCAGAAACAATACGCTGGCGATGGGAAGATTGTCTCTGCGGAAGATGTACCGACTATGAGCACTACGAGTGCACCAGTCGCACCACCCAGCACTACGAGTGCACCAGTCGCTCTGCCTAACACTACGAGGGCACCAGTCGCTCTACCTAACACGGCAAGACCACCAGTCGCCCCACCCAGCTCTGCAGAGGTGCCGAGTGTGCTGCCACCAAGTAATGCGTCGGAGAATAACGGGTACCAAAGGGCATTATTGCCCTTACCGGGAAGAGATGCGGCGATGACGGTGTTGGAGCCAAGACCTATACCTTCCATCCCACCAAGGGATGGTCCCCGTACAATCGACACCGACTATGCATTGCCAGATTCCGTAGCTGAGCCTGTTGGACCGCAATTCGAAGTGAAACCATTTAACAAGGACTTGTTCAATGAGGAGAAGGAGAAGAAGAAAATCATGGTCCCTACGACTGATATCGGTGCCATTGCTCCTCCTCCGACTCATAGAGATAGAGGCATGCCGGGTGGCACGAAGATGGCTTCTTTATCACACAATAATTCATCGTCATCTCTAGTAGGTCACAAGGAGAGGCCTACGATTCCTACAAGGAGCCCATCTCCAGGTAATTCAACGGATGTACCATCGGGTGGGTTGATAGACCATTCACGAGACTCTTCTAAGGAAGAAGTTGGAGAAGAGACTGAGGCCGTACACACGATAGCAGGGAAATACGTAGCGCCCACGACCACTTTTGCTCCTCCTCCGAAGCCGGCTTCCCGGAGACAGGGTTCTTCTAACGTGATGCCTCTACCGAAGCGAGAGGTTCCTCATCGCAATGCAGCAGACTCAATTGCCAAGGCGCCTCATCGCAATGCAGCAGACTCAATTGCCAAGGCGCCTCCCAGAGACGAGCCTCGGCACAGTGAGCCGATGACACCAGCAACAACGGCAGGACGTTACATAGCACCGACAACAACCTTTGCGCCTCCACCAAAACCGTTCAGACGCACGCCGACCGCTTCGTCCACCGAACTGAGCCCTGCAAGCACGACAACAAGCACAAAGAATGCCCGGAAGACACCGCCTGAAGTACCGCAAAAGGCACGCTCACTAGCCAATGGCCCAGACAACAGCCCGGGCAACATCTCGCAATTCCCTGTCCCACCGCCGCCATACAGAAGGACCACAGCGTCAGACTTGAACGATCCCAACCCCGAAAAGCGTGCCTCCCCGCCCGCAGTGAAACCCAAACCGCAGAACTTGAACGGCACGCCAATCACCAACTCTAGAGGCAAAGCTCCGCCGCCATTGAAACCCAAACCCAAGACTTTGGCAACGCCGCTCCCGCACGACGCCGACGACGACGCCAACCCGTTCGCAATATACAAGAAGGAGGCAGTCCCTGAGAAAAGAGATCGTCTACATTGACCCTAAACTATGTACCGTACGTTGTATAACTTATTTAGACAACAAAGCAGCAAACTGCTGGATATTGATCTCCCCGGCACCGTCGCTCACTTCCCTCAACATGTCGTCCACCTCCGCGTCCGTCAACTTCTCACCAATAGAAGTCAACACGTGCTTCAACTCCGCAGCAGAAATCAACCCGTCGCCGTTCTTGTCAAACACCTTAAACGCCTCCAACAACTCTTGCTCAGAATCGCTAGACTTCAATTGACGCGACATCAACGCCAAAAACTCGCTGAATTCCACTTTATGGTTCCCATCAACATCGATCTCGTTCATAAGATCCGTCACCTCAGCCTCACTGGGCGAAAGACCCAAAGATCTCATCACAGTCGCTAGCTCGCTCGACGAGATCGACCCGCTATTGTCCTTGTCAAACAGCGCAAACGCCTCTTTGAACTCAGAAATTTGTTCCTCAGTAAGATTAGAAGACATCCTTATCGAATACCACTACTAAAAACCACACTACACAGATTTACCACTCCTAAATCAACCATCCACACTCTTGTACCAGTGCAATTGCTTCTTTTCAAAACTTCCAAAATGGCCTCGGAAGAGTGTCGCGAGCGACGGGTTTTGAAATATCAAGCGATGAGCTCGTTTGAAGGCTTGAAGAGGAGGTGTATATGGCTGTTGTAGTTGTTTTGGTGCGGGTTGCTTGGTCGGTAAAGGTCGGTAGTGCGAGAGAGATGATGTCGTTTGACTATGGTTCGAGTTTGCACTGGGTGGCGGTGCTTGTTGGCGTGTATTTGGTGCTTCCGTTGGTGCTTTACCGGATGGTTCCGTTTCTGTTTTATGGGGACAAATCGACCAAGAAGCGGATTGTGATCTATGTTATTGGGGATCTGGGCCATTCGCCACGTATCTGCTACCATGCGCAGAGTTTTGCGCTGAGGAATTTCGATGTGGAGCTCTGTGGGTACGTGGACAGCAAGTTGCCCGAGTTCATCACGGAGAACCACAACATTTCGGTGCATCCAATCCCGCGGGTGGCCGAGTTTGGGCTTGCCAAGAAGGTTCTCTTCCAGTGCATTGTGGTGTGTGGTCACTTGTGGCAATTGCGGGGCAGCGATTACTTGTTGATTCAGAATCCGCCGTCGATTCCAATCTTACCCATTGCTGCTTTGTTCAGGCTCACCGGTTGCAAGTTGATCATTGATTGGCACAACTTTGCTTACTCGATCCTGCGGTTGAAGTACAGCGGCTGGCACCCGCTGGTGTTGGTCTCGTTGGCCGTAGAGGTTCTCTTTTCGCACATGGCCGATTACCATTTGACAGTGACTAGAGCCATGAGGCAGTTTATCATTCACAAGTTTTGGTTGAGAGGGAAACGGTGCTTTGTCCTTTACGATAGACCCGGTGCCCAGTTCTGCCCCGTAGAGTCCGCTGAGCAAAGAAGACAGATGCTTCAGGACACGGATTTCGGAAGAAACATGATCCCACACGGGTTTGACGTCGAGAAAGGTGACAAGATTATTGTCACGTCCACCTCTTTCACCCCAGACGAGGACCTGTCGGTCCTGATCGGGGCACTCAAGATCTACGAGAACTCGTACGAGAAGTTTAACCGGGACTTACCTCGGATCCAATGCTTCATCACTGGGAAGGGACCATTGAAAGCCAAATTCGAAAAGGAGGTCCAGGAATTCCAATGGAACAGAGTCCATATAGAGTTTGTCTGGCTGTCGTCTGAGGACTACCCCAAACTGTTGCAGATCTGCGACTACGGTGTCTCCCTACATACCTCCAGCTCGGGTCTGGACCTGCCAATGAAGATCCTGGACATGTTTGGTGCAGGCTTGCCTGTGCTGACCATCAATTACCCAGTGTTGCACGAACTAGTGACCCATAACGTTAATGGGCTGTACTTCTTGGACCGTAGGGAATTGCACGAGTCTTTACTCTTTGCCCTGACTGACGACAGAGTTTACAAGACGTTGAAAGAAGGAGCTTTAAAGGAATCGACAAGGCATTGGGACCCCAACTGGGAATCGGTGATGAAGAGTGCTAAATTGATTCACTAGCAAATATACACAATAATATACGTAAAGCTATTCAAAATTGGAACACACTAACACGCGTCTTTTAGTTCAACTCTCTATCGACCCAGTTTGGTAGGACAAACGCAGCTTCGTGGACTCTCTTGTTATAATAGTTGTAAAGCTTTTTCTCCTTAGACTCTTCGATAGAACGTAGTGGCGACTTCACGTTGCAAGTCTTGTCCTTAGAACATACCATGAACCCGATCATGCCCGATGGGTACGTAGGGATACTGGTCCATCCATACTCAGCGACAGGGAACACTTCGGAACAAGCTTTTTTCAAGTTCTTAATGATGGGCAAATGGACCCAGAAACTTTCAGCCTGGGTAGTGATGACACCCTTCTCGGTTAGAGCATCGTTCAACAGTTGGAAGTATGGTTTTTGGAACAAAGTCTCTGCAGGGCCCTCAGGGTCGGACGAGTCGGTGATGATCACGTCGAAAGTGTTTTGGTAATCTCTCAAGAATTGGAACCCGTCACCGATGTGTACTCTGACCTTTGGATGGTCGTAGGACTCAGCCATCTTGGGCAAGTATTCCTTGGACAATCTGATCACAGCTTCGTCAATGTCACACAAGACAGCTTCCTCGACACTCTCGTGCTTGACAACTTCTCTTAGGACACCACCGTCACCACCACCGATGACCAAGACCTTCTTTGGGTTTGGGTGAGAGTTCATGGCAAGGTGAGTGATCATCTCTTGGTAAGAAAATTCGTCACGTTCAGTGACTTGGATAGCATTGTCAAGGACTAACACGTTGCCGTAGTCGGTCGACTTGAAAATAAGAACGTCCTGGTACTTGGATTTCTCATGGTGAAGCACTTTCTCGACTTTCAAGGTCATGGCTTGACCTGGCCACATGGTGTCAGAGATCTCTCTGAACCAGCCATCCACAATCGTAGGGTGTGTAATTTCTCCAGTCATTGCTTTCTAAATGTATACTGTACGGGTTGCCAGTCGATCAATGACCAAGTAGGTGTCACTCATGGACAAAGAGTATTTTCAATGGGAGGTTCAAAGAAATTGGTACAAAAAAATTTTCCGATGCAAGTAAATGCCCAACCAGAGTTGGGGGCAAGGGTCCTTAAATGGTCCCAGAGCCATCGTCACGCCCGCTCACAAGCGGTACTGTCTTGCCAGAGCGATCCCTTGAGCAACGTTCTCGATCCTAGCGTCCAACTTGTAGCCTTGCTTGTCCAATTGCGCCATTCTTTCTGGCAAATCCTTCAACGGGACGGTGAAACATTCAATGAACTCGTTTTCCTCCAATTGCGGCTTCACGTCCTGGTTTTCCGGCGACGACATGTCGACCTCAACGGTCACCATGGACATATTGGTGTTAGTGAACCCAGGGTCGTTGAAAATCACGGGGCTCTGCCTCACTATCGTACCCGAGTAACCAGTCTCCTCCTTCAATTCCCGCAACGTAGCGGTCTCAATCGACTCCCCGTCATCAATCAACCCTGCCGGCACTTCGATACACACACCTTCAACCGGTGGCCGGAACTGTTTCTGCAACACGAGCTCCTCGGGCCGTTCGTCCGGATACTTCAAGATAGCCAGGATCCCAACACCGTCCACGTCTCCAGACCCTCTTGTCAACCGCACAGCACTGTCCCATTGTCTCACTTCACCGTTAGGGTCCCTATACGAGATCTTCTCCAGTCCGATCCATTTGCACTCCTTAGCGGATTCCACAGCGGTCTTGTTGATAATCTTGCTCAACTCAGGCTTACCTTTAGAAATAACACTCATCCTACTGCACACTCGTCTGATAAACATACACTACCCACTGTTCCAGGTGGTAAAGTGTGTGCCTTACGGGAGGAACAAACCTTTAAAATGGTGCTTTTTTCGGTGGGAAAAACAGTGCAAACAACTACTTACCACTCTCCAAGAGACCACATCAAGGCAAAATAAGCACAGTATCAGCGATGGACGAGAGCATTAAGACACAGATCCAGCGGTATCTTGTCGAGTCCGGCACTTACGAGAGGATTTCCGGGTCGCTGGCCAGCCGGTTGCTCCAAGAAGGCTGGGTGGACAAAGTGCGCCAATTGGCCGCCGAGAGTGCTGCCACGGCGGAGAAACGGGACTACGCTAGTCTGGTCGAGTCCCTCGAGCCACAGGCTTCGGGTATGTATCGAGTTGTGCTTCAATGGACCCATATAGCTTACTAACACCACGCAGCCATGGTTTCCGAAACCACGAAACAGGATGTCTTGCAAGAGATTGCAGAGTTCCTCGACGAAGTCGTCGATGTCCAAGGAGCCTGAGCGGCCCTCCCGTCCAGTGGGTGCTCACGCACCCACTGGACCAGGACGGTTCGAACGGTTGCTTAGAGGATGCCGTTGCTAGTAGCAACTGCGGTCCTGGATGGGCTTCCCGATTAGGCGCAGTAATGGAAAATTTGTTACTAAGCGTCTGCTAGTGGCACCGGTTGCTATATAAACTGGGGCCATTTGCCCCAGTGGCGAGTGGGAAAACCGGTAGAGAGGAGGAGACGTGAGCATGGAAGAAGGCGGTTTTATTAGGACGAGGAGCCGGCGCCGGAACGCCAAGAAGAAGGTCAGTTACGTGGAGATCGATGAGCAAGACGATGATGCCAGTGTGACTGTTGTGACAGTTTCGAGCGACGAGGAGTTTAAACCTTTGGGCGAGGAACTGTTGCCCGTGGACGTGGATGCGGCCACCGACGAGAGCACGCCGGACACTGTGGTGAACATAAGCGACGATGACGCACCGTTATCGTCACGCAAGAGAAGGAAGACACAGCCTTCCAAGAGCACCAAGAAGAAACGGAACGCCGCACCAAAGATCACACCGTATGAACGGAACACTGCACGGCTGTTTGAGAACCATCCGGAGTTGAAGGACGTTTTCCCGAAATTAGCTAACGCACAGCAGTACCAAGCTGTAAGGGCTGAGCAACCCGCCGGGATGTCGATCAAGTTACTGCCATTCCAGTTAGAAGGGTTAAGATGGTTGCTAGACCAAGAGGACGGGATTTACCACGGAGGTGTGTTGGCAGATGAAATGGGGATGGGTAAGACTATCCAAACGATCGCTCTGTTGATGCACGACACTACAAAGAAACCGTCGTTGGTTGTGGCACCGACAGTGGCGTTGATGCAGTGGAAGAATGAGATCGATCAACATACAGATGGGAAGCTAACGACTTATCTGTACCATGGTGCGAACCGAAGCACGAAGGTCCAAGACCTAACGAACATCGACGTCATCCTTACCACGTATTCGGTCCTTGAGTCTGTTTTCAGGAAACAGAACTACGGGTTTAGAAGGAAAACCGGTTTAGTGAAGGAGAAATCTGTCTTACACAGTATTGATTTTTATAGAGTCATCCTGGATGAGGCCCACAACATCAAGGATAGACAAAGTAACACTGCCAGGGCAGTCAATGTGTTGCGGACTCAGAAAAGATGGTGCCTAACAGGTACCCCCTTGCAAAATAGGATCGGTGAAATGTATTCCTTGATAAGGTTTTTAAATGTCAATCCGTTTGCGAAATATTTTTGTACCAAGTGTGATTGTAATTCAAAGGATTGGAAATTCTCCGATAATATGCACTGCGACCATTGCAACCATGTCATTATGCAACATACTAATTTCTTCAATCACTTCATGTTGAAAAATATCCAAAAATTCGGTGTAGAAGGTGCTGGCCTAGAGTCATTCAACAACATTCAACTACTCTTGAAAAATGTTATGCTGAGGAGGACTAAAGTGGAGAGAGCAGATGACTTAGGTTTACCTCCCAGAATCGTCACTGTCAGACGTGATTACTTCAATGACGAGGAAAAAGATCTGTACCGAAGCCTGTACACTGATGTGAAGAGGAAATATAACTCGTACGTGGAAGATGGTGTTGTGTTAAACAACTATGCTAATATTTTCTCCCTGATCACCAGGATGAGACAGTTAGCCGATCACCCGGACTTGGTGTTGAAGAGATTCAAGGACAAGGCAATGACCGACGGTGTCATAGTGTGTCAGTTGTGTGACGATGAAGCAGAGGAGCCAATAGAATCCAAATGCCACCATAAATTCTGCCGACTTTGTGTGAAAGAATATGTCGAATCGTTCTTGGAGAACGAGAGTAAACTAACATGTCCAGTGTGTCACATTGGGTTGAGTATCGACTTGTCTCAACCAGCATTAGAAGTGGACATGCTAGCGTTCAAGAAACAGAGTATTGTCAGTAGACTAGATTTGTCAGGTAACTGGAGGTCTTCAACGAAAATTGAGGCTTTAGTCGAAGAGCTGTACAATCTACGAAGCAAAGTTAAAACGATCAAATCAATAGTATTTTCACAGTTCACAAGTATGTTAGACCTTGTGGAATGGCGTCTGAAACGCGCTGGTTTCAAGACCGTAAAGTTACAAGGGAGCATGTCTCCAACTCAAAGAGACCAAACTATCAAATACTTCATGAATAATATTAATGTAGAAGTGTTCTTAGTGAGTTTGAAAGCGGGTGGTGTGGCGCTGAATCTTTGTGAAGCATCCCATGTATTTATCCTGGATCCCTGGTGGAACCCAAGTGTAGAATGGCAGAGTGGTGATAGAGTGCATAGAATCGGCCAGTACAGGCCAGTGAAGATCACAAGGTTTTGTATCGAGGATAGTATAGAGGCCAGAATCATCGAGCTTCAGGAGAAGAAAGCGAGTATGATCCATGCTACAATCAATCAGGATGAGGCTGCAATAAACAGGTTAACTCCTGCAGATTTGCAGTTTTTATTCAATAACTAATTGCATCATCTCTCTAGAGTCATATTTATTCTGCTACTGGATTCTCTTTGAGTGTTTCTGTAATTCTTCTTGAATATCTTCTCACTGTCAGAGCATGATGACGGATACATTCGTGTACGTTTTGTTTTATCTTTAAATATACAAATTTATGGGTTTTATTTATTGGTTGAACCACACAATCATGAAGTCCCAGCAGAACTACCACGAGCTCCTGCACCTGATTTTATCAATTCAAGTTGCTCTGCAGATAGTTTGATTTGTGGTAGTTCAAGCTCTCCTTTTGCAGGCGGAGGTGGTAAATACCCAACTTTGATTAAGTATGCAATGTAAATACCAATTTGGTTTAGAGTAGCGCCTGCACCAGCTGACCGATCAACACCGGTCCATTCTGCATCCTTCTTCAAGGAGGCAACCGTGTTCGAGTCATCCAATTCGGGAGCTCTAGTATTTTCAGGAAAGTTTTCCAATACCATATGAAGTAGTGGATACAATGCGTTATCTTCGTTTCTATCCATTATGGATGCTTCTAGTTCTTTTCTCCAAGAATCATAGGTGTCTACTTCAACCGAGTAACCGTATTTCCCTAAAGAAGCAAGGTAGTCTTTTAATAGTATACGAGGATGTCCAGTTACCTGAGCAACAGTTAGTTTATTCTGGTTTGGAGGAACCAATGAAGTTGATACGACGACTTGTGCAACATGGTCTACAGGAACCATGTTAACGGTATTCCAAATATCAGGCACTCTCTTTAACTGCACTGCACTCTTCAAACATCTAACCAGGAAGTCATCTGTATTACAAGAACCATTGCTAGAGTAACCTGTCACATACCCTGGTCTCACAATACAACCACGAAGCCCTCTTTCACCGGCGGCCCTGATGATGTGTTCAGCTGCCCACTTCGACTGACCGTAGCCGCCGCCGAGGTGTTGAGCAGATCCTGCCAAGTCGTCTGTCTCCAAAATCCCAGATTTTCCCTCAGCTACCAGCTTATCAGAAAGATCAAAGTAGTACTCAGTGTCTAAAGCAGATGTTGAAGAAACAAAATCAAAGAACTTAGGTTTACCAGCAGAGGCCAAGCTCATGACGTTTATAGTCGAAATAACATTGGCGCTTCTCAACTTGGAATAAGGATATACCCAATGGACCAACGCACCGTTATGAATAATAACATCGATCGTATTAGATAGTTTTTCCCATGCAGAATCTGGTAGCCCAAATTTCGTTTGGGAAAGGTCACCAAGGACCACTTCTACATCCTTTTCCAAACTATTTGAATAGACACCAAATGTTTTGCTAGTCTTAACCAATCTTTCCAGACCAGAAGACACATCCTTGGCACGAACATGGGCAAATACTTTGAACTGAGTAACAGAGTTAGAACGGCTTAGAAGGTTAGCTAATATGTTAGTCCCTAAGAACCCAGTGGCACCGGTTAAAAACACATTTATAGTCTGCTTTTTTGAGATATCAAATGGTTGGCGAGAAGCATATGACTTTGGTAATAAGTCTATTAATCTTTTGGCGTCGTCTGCATAATCGACTTCACTATCGCTGCCCGTATGCAAAGTATCTTCCCCTGCTGTCCTGATCCTAGATATTTCTTTAGCAAAAGCTTTTATAGTTGGGTATTTGAAGATAGTTCCTAGAGGCAACTCAATGCTCCATTCCTTCTTCAAAGTGAAAATCATTTTGGTGGCTAAAATAGAGTGTCCTCCTAAATCAAAGAAGGAATCATCTGGCGAAACGGCGACTGGTTTAGTGGGCAAGATGCTTAGCCATAAATCCCGGACTTCACGCTCAGATTCTGTGAAATCACCGTCCTCTGAATCAATGCTTGAATTTTCAGATACTATTTGTAGTTGTTTAACGCTGGGGTATGTTAACTTTGGTTTATCCACTTTCCCATTTGGATTTAAGGGTAGTTTATCCCAGACAACTATTAGAGTTGGGATAGCGTAGCTTGCAAGTCTTTTTTTCAAGAAAGCCTTGATATCCTTAGTCAATTTAGGATATTTAAGCAACCCTTTCACTGTGGGGTCATTAGTTAAATCGTCAGGAACATTTGATTTGAAATTAGACAACTCGGTTGTTTTATCAAATCTAGGGACCATGAAAGTGATCAGAGTAGGCTCATTGCTTTCATTCTTACGCACTAAGGTAATATTCTCTCTAACTAATGGATGTTGGGAGATATGTGTGTCGATTTCACCCAACTCAATTCTAAACCCTCTGATCTTAACTTGGTCATCAGCTCTACCAGTACACTCACAATCACCATTAGGTAGGTAACGGCCCAAATCACCAGTTCTGTAGAGCCGATCTCTTGGTCCTAAGTAGAATTCACGCCAAGGCTCATTGTTACTCACATCCAATTTCTTCCAATGGTCGGGATCGACAAACCAATTGTTTACAAACTTCTCTTTGTTTAGATCTGGCAGTCCTCTATATCCTTCAGCTAACCCACCTGCACGTACGTATATCTCACCGACCTCACCAACACCACACATCTGTGTTCTATCGTTTCTGTTCACAACCAGTAATTGAACGTTATACATACCTCTACCAGCAGGCATGACATCTTTCAAATTCTGTAAGAAACTAGGGCTTTGATTCTTAGATTCAATCTCAAAGAAAGAAACCGCACGCTGTGTCTCTGTAGTACCATACATGTTAACAATGTTACAGTTTTCTGCTAAGGTTTGTAAACGTAGACAATCTCTCTTGGTAAGAATATCACCCACAAAGAAAGCATGGTGTAGCGATGGGAACGGAGTAGTAGCCTGTGCAGTCAGCAATTGACCCATGGCCGGCGTTAAATGTGTCACAGTACAACCGTTTATGCTCATCCACTCTGCCAGTTTACCGGGGGTACCAATGTCATCCTCGCTTGGGACATAGAGTTGCGCACCCAAAAACAATGGGGTAAACATATCTCTTTGAATTGGATCATGTGCGATACCACTTAACATAGTAAACCTATCCTCTGAAGTCAATTTGAATTGCTTTGACATCCAGTCAAAGTAATAAGCTAGAGAGAAATGCCTGCCAAGAACACCCTTGGGGATACCTTCCGACCCTGATGTAAATGATAAAGTTGGATTAGAGTCCGGGCCAACCACTATTCCTGTTCTCGTGTCTCTTAGATGACTGTAAGGAGCTAAGATGTCCTTGGTATGTTCTTTAGCTAGAGAACCTTCGATAATAGACCCTTCTTGTATTGCAATGGACGGTATTCTTGTCACTACATCTAGTTCTTTGGAAATGTAGTCCTCTACTAACTGGTCTAGTTGCCCGGCGGCTCTAATCACAATAAGACCTTTGGGCTTAGCGACCCCCAGGTAAATAGTTTGTCTTGCTGGTGGATACGCAGGATCGATCACTGAGAAAGTGGCACCAGCTTTCAACACACCCATCACACACACCATTAGGTCTACGCCTCTAGAAGAATAAATCATGACGACATCTCCTCTCTTGATCCCCGTGTCAACAAGGTAATGGGCAACAACGTTAGATGCACGATTGATATCCTGGTAAGTAAAGACCCTAGCTGGTTTGTCTGATGCTAAAGAACCCGTCTCCACGACACAAGTTCTTTCTGGGAATTTTTCAGCGTTATCCTGGAAGATGTCATGGATACAACCTCTAAAATCAGACCAGCCCAACTCCCTTGTTGGATCTGGTAGGATTGGCAAGGACGAATCTGTGACAAGAGACACTTTTGTGATTATCTGTGCGGGGTCCTTCTGAATGCTACTTAAAAATTGGAGGAATTGGTCCATCATAAACTGGATCCGTGACTCTGCAAAGATCAGCCCGTTATACAGAAATGACAATGTCTCTTTCGAAGCATCAAAATTTACTACCACGTCTAATGGATGATACTGGAAATGGTCTAGTTCGATAGATGCGTCCAGTTCGAAGGCCAAACGAAACAACTGGACTGGTTTATCTAAACCTTGAGACTCGGCCACTTGTTCAGCTAATTGGTCAAAATCAACTTGTGGGAGCGACTGCAATCGAGTCAATTGCTCTCTTATTGTGTCGTACAAGCTTTGAAACTGCCAATCGGGTTGAATAGTCAACCTTAGTACTTTATTATTGGCAATGTAGAGGACAATATCGTCATCGTTAGTGAACCTATACATTAGAACAACCCATACACTTAGCAACAACACGTAGGCGTCATCGCCTATCTGTGGTAGCGAAAGAGTAGCCTTCTTGGCATCGAAAAGGGGTGCGTGTTGAGGACGACGATAGTCGTTTGGCAATACGGTTAAAGTTGGATTATCCAACAATTCAGCCCAGCTACTATAATCCATGATGTTAGTTGGTTTTGAAATTGTGATGGTTTCTCTCTTAGAAACACTTCAATTCAGTCCAGCAAGTTCCTTCAAGACCTGTGCCCATATATACATGTGCCTTGGGGACTACACAACCGGGTTGACTCATCATGAATCAACTCAACCGGTGTATAAGTCAAATTTACCACTGGAAAATGTTTCCACCGGTAAGTGAAAATTCCATTGCAAAACCAATGGCCCACCACAGCTTGCACTGTGACTGTGTTGAAGTAGACGAGTTATAAGAGTATATTGTGTGTCGTAAAACGTTGGGATGTATATAGAGATAATTAGCAAGGCCTTGGGGGGGCTTCCTATTTGAAAGTCGACGTGTTGAATGGCAGAGCTCTGTTCAATGGGGAGTACACCTTCCTGTCCTTGTAAAAAGCAGCGACCTTGTCGGCTCTCTTGGCAATCCCCTCTGGGACGAAGTCGAAGTACTTGTACACGTCGGGTCCTTTACCAGAGACACCGAATCTGTCGATGGCAAAGTGTTCGTGCGCATATTTACCCCAGCCGGCAGAGGCAGCTACTTCGACGGACATGATAGGCACGTCGTCAGGTAGCACCGACATCTTGTAGTCCAATGGTTGAAGGTCGAAGGTGTGGAAGTCTGGCAGGGAGACGATTCTAGCGATCACATTCTTGTTCTCCTTTAGCCATTTAGCGGCTTCGACACACAGGTGCACTTCTGAGCCTGTCGACACCAGCAATACGTCCGGGTTCTCCGAGCCTTTCTCCAAGACGTAGCCACCAAAGGAAGCCTTCTCTCTACAAGAGCCTTCCAATTGAGGCAGGTTCTGTCTTGACAAGGCGATGATACTTGGCGTGTGCTTCGACTCGATAGCAGCCTTGTAAGCGGCAGAACACTCGTTACCATCAGCAGGTCTCCAGACAGACAAGTTTGGCATGGCTCTGAAGTGCGTCAAGGTCTCGATAGGTTGGTGTGTGGGGCCATCCTCACCCAGACCAATGGAGTCATGGGTAGCGACCCAGATCACTGGGTGCTCGGACAAAGCTGCCAACCTCACGGCACCAGCCGCATAGGAGACGAAGTTCAAGAAAGTACCGCCAAAGGGTCTGTAGTTGGCGCCGAAAGCGGAGATACCGTTCATGATAGCACTCATACCGTGCTCTCTGATCCCGTATCTGATGTACCTACCCGCGTAGTTCCCCAACCCGCTGTTTGGAGGCTGGAAGTCTACGGCCTCTGGCCATCTGGTCAAGTTAGATGGTGTCAAGTCAGCGGAGCCACCGATCAACTCGGGCAACTCATCGTAGATCTTCTCGATCACGATCTCAGACAACTTTCTCGAAGCCAGGGCAGAGTCCTTAGGGGTGTACGAGGGCAATTTCTTGTCCCACCCGACTGGGAACTTCCCATCCAGTCTTCTCTGCACCTCTGTGCCGAGGGTCTTGTACTGTTTCTTGTACAAAGTGAGCAACTTGTGCCACTCGTCGTAGCGCTTCTTATTGCGGCTGACGACTTCTTGGGCGTAGAAGTCGTAGACCTCCTGTGGGACCACAAACGACTTCTCTGGGTCAAACCCCATCCCTTTCTTCAATTGCTTCACGTCATCCGGCTTCAAAGGCGACCCGTGGACGCTGTGCGTACCGGCCATCAGCGACCCGAATCCAATCGTGGTCGTGACCTTGATCAAGGTGGGCTTGTCCTTCGTCTGCTTCGCGGTGTCCAGCGCTTTCTGGATGGCGTCGAGGTCGGCGTCCCCGTTGTGGACCTCCAGAGTCTGCCACCCGTACGCCTCGTACCGCTTCAACACATCCTCGTCAAACGACAGCTTCGTGGCACCATCGATCGTGATGTGGTTGTCGTCATAGAACGCGATCAAGTTGCCCAATTGCAAGTGCCCGGCCAGCGAGCAGGCCTCCGAGGAGACACCTTCTTGCAAGCACCCGTCCCCAAGCACAACGTAGGTGTACGAGTCCGACAACGTGAAGTCCGGCTTGTTGTACGTGGCAGCAAAATTGGCCTGCGCGATAGCAAGCCCAACAGCGTTCGAGATCCCTTGGCCCAACGGACCAGTGGTCACGTCCACACCGGGCAGCTCGAACTCTGGGTGGCCGGGACATTTCGAGTTCAAGGCCCGGAACTTCTGCAAGTCCGAGATCTTGTAGTCGTACCCGGTCAAGTGCAGCATCGAGTAAAGCAGAGCACAGGCGTGACCATTGGATAGCACGAACCGGTCACGGTTCACCCAGTCGCAGTCATCCGGCACAAATGTCATTTGCTTCCAAATGACATGGGCCACTGGGGCCAGCCCTAGCGGAGCGCCGGGGTGGCCGGAATTGGCCTTCGAGACCTGGTCCACCGAGAGCAGTCTGATAGTGGAAACAGCCAACTTGTCGATATCTGTGAATGTCATACTGGGATGGGTTGGTGTTAGTGCGTAGAGCGTGCTTTACCGGTATGATCCGGGTGGGGTCAACCACCACTACAGAGCGGGACACCGTGGGACAAACCCACTTATATACATCTATATAGGGAGAAAAGGATCTAATCAAGGGGCAGTTGGCCACCCTTATGTCGTGGACCAGAGGCTATGACGAGTCTTGAAAGGTCAAGGGAGTAACTGTCATTGCGTTTCTATGGGGTGCAGACGCTCGAGCTGTCAGGGCCTCTGTCACCCTCGAGGGTGAAGCCCTGGTGCCGCGCCCTAATGCGAGCCCTACCACGGTGCCCTAGCTCCAAGCCCTAACACAAAGACCTAGCTACAAGCCCTAAAATGAAGACCTAGCACCAAGCCCTAGCACCAAGCCCTACAGTCTCCAGCCGGTCGACCGAACACCCGTGCATGCCGCGCCGCAGACTTCGCAACACCTCGACAAGCCGTCCAGCATGCATCAAAAACCTCCCAACCTCGCGTCTTGCCTCTTTGGAACAACGCACCGCTGCAAACACCCACCGCCTCACCCGGCCGCCGCCTACCGGATTAGGCAATTCCAGGCCGGAAAAAGCAATCCCAGCCAGCGCCAGTGAAAAATTTTGCGGCTGGGAGTTTACTGAGGCCCTGGTTCACATATAAAAACACATCGATTACACTACGGTTTACTCACTTGTATCACCTACTCTTGTTGTTGAAGTGGGTTTTTGGTTGTTAAATCTTGTTAAGCATCCGTCTAGATCATTAAGCAAAAATGGGTAAAGATAAGTCTCACGTTAACGTTGTCGTCATCGGTCACGTCGATTC
>PPOJ03000058.1:0-58963 GCA_003708845.3 Sungouiozyma intestinalis | reverse complement strand
AGATTTGGTTCACGGACACAACTTCACCAGAGGCCTTCTTGACCTTGTGCAATTTCTGTAAGAAGTACCAGTAACGGGACTTGGCAACCACTTCGTTTGGAGCAAAAATTCTCATTCTGAACAACTTTGGTTCTGGAACGGACTCGGTAGGTAAAC
The DNA here is from genome assembly GCA_003708845.3 of Sungouiozyma intestinalis. Lineage (NCBI taxonomy): Eukaryota > Fungi > Ascomycota > Saccharomycetes > Saccharomycetales > Saccharomycetaceae > Sungouiozyma > Sungouiozyma intestinalis. The sequence goes on along the minus strand of PPOJ03000058.1, from coordinate 58,807 downwards.
GACGACCAATCACTTGGTATTCTCTTAAGTTAGCCACTGTGTTAAGGGGAAAGAACAGCTCGTTCGGAGCATCTTGCAATCCAGATTGTTAGTAAAACGGGGTTCCGTATGAATATACCTGGGCAGGGAATAGCCCAGAGAGTAGTCGACTTCAAACAGCAATATTGCTGATCTATCCGCTCGGATTGAATCGATCAAAAGTACTCTCAGTGGGCACTATTTGTAAACCTATTCTCAACATACTTTTTGCGTTACTCTTGTAGCCAATTGTTGTTGCAACCGCCTAGTGGTACCAAACCTCAGTTAATACTGTATGGCCCTATTAATTGACTTAATAGCTGACAATTTTCGATAATTACACCGGTACACTCGAAGCGTCAGTGTCCTTCCCGGGAAGAAACTGGCCCCGGCGACGCTACCAGTTGGGCAGAGCTCTCTTTGGCTCGCCGTCACCTACAGGCCGGTCTCTGCCTAACCGGTGTCTCAGAACGGATTACGGGAATGGATTATAGTCCCGTATGGCATTCCGCCTCAGCCCTTCCAAAAATGGGAACAGAATTATTTTAATTTTTTTCTTGCGCCTGGCTTCTCTCATCTAAACTAAAAACCTCGCCCCAGTCCATTTTTTTAACGAATGCACGGGTGTATATGCAGTCGCGTGGCGCCAGGTTAGAAGAAGCTCTTGTGACTGGGGCCAACAAACAGCCCTTATCGTCTATGAAACGGGATTAAAAGTAGCTACCTACTAACGTTATATAATTGATTTGTTATTTAAATGTGCGGAGAGTGTCAAAAATAAAAGAATATGAATATGTCCTTTAAGCTTGGTTTCCTACTGGTCTCAATACTTCACTGTTTATGCTATTGTTTTGTGGCGAAGGGTAATAAGCGTTTAATTCCTGTTGTACAATAGGGTTAGTGATCGCGAGAGGTTTAGGGGTCTTCAAAGTACGTGTTGAACGAAAAGTGAGTCTCCTTCTTATTGCCTCGACGGCTTCTTTCTCGAGATCCCCCATGGCAGTCCATGTAGCTCTCGTGGAATTACCCAAGCTCAGGTTTGGTTTTTCGTCCAACCTCTTGTTGATAACACTGTTCACGTGTGTGAAGAGGTCTACTGGTACCATTATCAAGTTGCCGGCGGTATCCCTCGTGGCAATCCCCATTCTCAAGAGTAAATTCATAGTTAAAGCAAAGGATCTATCAGTTTCACAGGAAAATCTATCTGGAGACACTTTAATACCTTTAGGAAACATCTTAATCATTGTCGTTTCAAAATGGTTGTTGACTGGTTTTACAACGGGGTCTAGAGAGCCTCTGATCAAAGGCTTGCCGTGTGTGTCAATATACCGATCATTATAATATTTCCTAAATTTCAACAACTGGGCCCTTGAGGGCTTCCACAAATATTTATCACCAGAGTTGTAACTAGAAATCACAATTGATCTTGTTTGCTTACTAGCAAAAGCACATGGCATCATAGCTTCTTCGTGTAACCTCTTATAAGTCTTTGTCTTGATCGATGGGACCATCCGTTCAGTGATGCTCAAACTGGAGTCTGCAACGTTGTCCACCAGATTAGTCACGGGAGAGACCAACTGCATAGGTCTCGAACCAATGATTGATTTCACCAAGGGCTTGGTGTTAGCGATTAGGACCCTGGACACAGGGACACTGTCCAAAAAATCACGTGTTTCTTTGTACAATGGATAAGATTTGATATGCTTCACTGTCTTGAGAGACCCTGGTTGGCCGCCACGAATAGCCCGCTGAGCTGCTCCGGAATGCTCCCCCATTACTTGCGACGGAACAGTGCTGTTTGGGTTTACTACGCCCTTTGGCGTCTGGCTGAAATGCCCTCTATGGAAAATTGAAGACATCTATATGCAAATCTTTTTGTAAAATAATGTAGCAATAATCTTTTAGCTTGCCTAGCTTACCAGAAGAGTTTAGTAATTATAAGTTATATTTGGAGTTCATTACAAATTGTGCAAGTATTTATAATGACAGTAATTAATATTTTGTGACACGCCGACGACAGAACCTGCCACGACACCTAAGTAACGTGACTTATAAGCCACAAGCAAGAAACGCAATCCAAGCGGGTAAGACGTCTCAGCTATACTTTGCAAGTCGACGGGTGGGCCTACTCCTGACTTTTTTTCAACATGTTTTCAAAGGTAAGTCATCAACTTGGCAAAAGTTCGGCTTTGAGACGGTCGCACGTTGCAAAGCAACCTGCTGCTACGGAATAAGAATCAACTCTGGGGAAAAAGCATAGACCGAAGTTGGGAATAAGTAAACACTTTCCAAAGCTCGTTACTTTGTCGTATTAGTCGTTAATAACCCGCTACAGGAGAGAATAAAAGAGGCTCAGCCCAACACGCTTGCCCTAAGTGAGGTCATCTATCAGAACTCCAAAATGACTCCTCGCCTCTCAACCACACATGCACCCTGTGACAATGAACATTGCCACCGACGTTGCATAACTCCCACGCTTAGGTCAACACATGGCCCGTCACTTGGACAGCGGCTCATGCGTAATAGGCGTGTTTACATTTAATCCCGAAACGGAAGTTTCATAACAAACAATGTTTACGTAAATAAAATCGCAGATCTCATCGCCCGCATTGCCACAAGCCGTTCTGTGGAGCGACGCACAAGCGGGATGCTAGTCCTGTAGCTTGAACCACATGGATTACCGTAAGCGCGCGCTGTGTGACTTGTCACTCACTGACTGCAATTCGGTGAGGTATTTGTAGATTTAAGCTCAAATGCTTACCAAGGAGAGCACTCTTACATGTCCGTGCCGGTATTAAAGTTTCTCAGACAGGTACGGCCGTTAAGCCAGCGAAGGCAACCGATCTGGATTGGTGTGCGTCCGTTTCTTCTGTTAATGTCTCTTCTAGAAGTTGTGTTTATAGAGGACTTGTAGCCAATAAAATAGATACAACATCGGCATGTATGATTCCAGGCCCGCCAAAAACCGAGACATAACGCATTGTCTTTGTTTAAGTTACAGTATTGGACTATTTTGGGACATAAGTTTACATTGTTGTTGTTATTTGTTTGTTTTTGGAGAATAAATAGTATTATTAGGTTGTGTCTTTAAGGTCTTGTTCCATCAACGTTTCACATTCGTTATATAATAGTCGCTAACCGGACCTCAAAACTTGTTTCGGGTGATTAGCGGACTCCCTAAGACTCGTCACGAAGAGAGCACACTAACCTACTAGAATTATAAGATGGAAGCCACAGTGATAACGACGCCGATATTGAAACGACATTACGCTTTCGAGTTGCCTTCTACTCCAAAGAAGAAGAGACGAAACTTCCAGTCGTTTGAAAATGGTGTCACGCCCTCGAAAAGATTCAGTATCCCGGAACTTCTTCATTTAAATGATGCCTTTGACGACACGTTCGACCCAGATAGAACTACAGAATTCGATTCGTTACACGATTCAGATGACCACGATTTCTTAGGTCTGAAATTGAATAAAGACGAATCGAGACCATCTAGTCGGACTTCATCCAATGGCAGCTCTACGTTCGAGTCCAGCAGCCCTTGTAGCGACATACCGTCGTCGTCTCCAATGGACTCTGAATTGTCGAAGAATGCCGAGTCAGATCCCTTTTACCTGTGGGACACACGTCCTCACTTCACAAATGATTGTATCAAATTGAACAAACTGATCAATCTGAAGATGGAAGAGTTCAGTAACGATTCTATCCCTACATCGATGCTGCTGCCGGCCACGAGCACATTCACGAAGGTCACGAAGCTGAGTGTACCTCGACATAAATCCTTATCTCCCGCTTCACCAATAATTAAATTGCCGGAGAGGTCATTGAATCTCATTGTCAGCTCGTCAAATGGTTCGGAACAAGACGCTGCCATCTACGCCACCGAGATAAATGGTACTTCCTTAGATGAATCCAGTAAATTACCGATAATATCAAACGTCTGGGAGAGACTCACTATTCCAGTGAACCCTAGGATTAAACAGAAGCATAAACTACTAAAAAGTGAGCTGTACGACGAACTGGAAATTTCATTAAAGGATGATAACGCTTTAATTCGGGGCTACGCTTTTGAATATCTCGAGAAACGAGATGTAACGAAACCTAAACTCGTATCCAAAAAGACTCTTAGATGGGCAAAGGAAATTGAGGCATTTGACTTACCATAACAGTGTGTCATTTCTCGACCTTCCCTTCTGTTCTTTCATTTCCTATTTTTGTGTGTCTGTCTAAGAGGCAGAGCCTCAAGAGGAGACAGCTTTAAAAAAAGATTAACATCCTGAGAGATAGACTGATTATAAATGATATAGACCGTATATAGACCTAGTGGACTAGCCAACCAAAAAAAAATTAACGAATTCTTGTAACATATCTATAGAGGGAGAGAGAGAAAAGAAGAAGAGGTCCATCTGCCTCTGCTATTTTAATCAGTCTTTGGCAAGCAATCGACAGGGTTGCAATTGACGGCATCATCGATCAAACAGTTTGATTCGGAGTTCGTAGCACCGTAAGCGGTTCTGTTTGTTGGCGTTTCAGTAGGCGACGAATCCGTGACTGAGACCAACGATCTTGTCGAGTTGCTGAACTCACCGTTACCGCCTGCAATCATAGAGAATTTCCTTCTCACTTCGGGACTAACATCGTCCTCAGTGAATTCAGGCTGCACGGTAGCAGAATGGACACCGTGTGCGTGGAAAATACTACGGATCTGTTTGGCGACAGTAGGGTACTCCTTAGAGTCACACTCGATTCTCACATGGATCGAGGCAATGAAAATGGACTCCGTCAAATTCCAAATGTGGAAGTCGTGAAGAGATTTCACCGCTGGCACTGCCAAGATTTCTCTTTGAATGTCGTCAGCAGATACATTTGGTGGAGTCGCTTGTAATAAAATTCTTGAAGCCCTTCTTGACAAAGGTAACGCGGATGAGAAGATAATCACCGTGATCACGATCGATACCACCGGGTCAGCATAGTTCTTCCAGGAGTAATTTGTCTTCCAAATGAACAGAGCTGCTGCGATAACACCAATGTTCCCCAAAGCGTCTCCCAGGACGTGTAGGAACACACCGTGCATGTTCAAAGATTTAGCCTCTTTCTTGCCCTTATCTGTGGCGTGTCCATGAGAATGTTCATGGCCGTGTCCTTGTTCGTTTTGCAAAAGGGTAGAATGCTCGTTGATGATATCGTTCACGATTCTGTCGGGCATGATGTTACTGATAGAGTTCGTTTCCAAATCCTGCGTTTCCGAAGCCGTCGCATCCGTGTGGTCCTCAGACCCGTGCGAATGGCTGTGGCCTCCGTGGCCCACGTCATGGAACAAGAACAGCCCTACGATGTTCGACGCTAGCCCAGCTGAACCAACGTACAGGACCAATTTTGGGTTATTGATCTCCTGAGGCTCGATCAACCGTTGCAAGGCCTCGATCATGATGGAAAAGCACAGAGCAATCAGAAACACGGCGTTCAACAACGCACCTAGAATCTCAGCACGTTTCCAACCGTAAGTGTATTTAGAGTCAGGGTTCCTGTTCTTGGCCACATCAACGGCCCACAGAGCCACAATCAACGAAATAATATCGTTCAGCATGTGGAACGAGTCAGCAATCAACGCTAACGAATGGGACATGTACCCAATGATCAACTCCAAAAAGAAGAACACTGTGTCCAACGTTAACAGCGAAATTAGCCTGATTTCTTTACCACTTCTCATCGTTTCCGTACAAATTATCGATTATGTCTATATCACACGACTTTCCTATAAAACGTACTATCTCGTCAAGCTCTAGATTACCGAGATACACCCTCTAACCGTCTAATAACTTGTTTGTTCACCTTGACAAGATTATGAAAATGACAATGGCGACGCTGCAAAAAGTCTCCAGACTAATAAAACCTTGTCGCAAATCAATTTCTGAAACCTGTAGTTGGGATTTGCACTGTCCAACTGAAGCCTCGCTGGTTTCCACTGGATACAGACAAGTTTGGTGTACAGACACAGGTTTGACCCTGTAAAATGCAACAATAATTTTTCACTAAATCCAAATGACTACAGACTCTTTGCGATACTTGGGATTTGCACCCAAAGGCATTGTGAGTTGTTGGAAGCCGATTCGGTAGTGTCTGTGTGGCTTGTCAAGATGGTCAGTTTCGTTCGTTTGTTAGAGGTTGGGCTGGTGTGGCCTGTGGCCGGTGTTTTGGCGAAATCTGATGGGTATTTGCCATTGCAATTTGCTAAGCTTTCTGGGAAGAGTGCCAGCGATGCTGGCGTGGTGAGCGAGTGGAAGAGGCGTGACGATGGTTCTGAAGAGATAGACTTGTCGGCATTGAATTTCTACGCGGTGGATTTGAAAGTCGGGACGCCGTCGCAACAATTGACTGTGCTGTTGGACACTGGGTCCTCTGATCTGTGGGTGATGGGCAGTGACAATGGGTACTGTTCGAGCAACCGGGGTCAGAGTGGTGTGGACCTGTCTCTTGCCACGATTGACTGCTCGCAGTACGGTACTTTTGATGTGTCGAAGTCGTCGACTTATCAGTCTAACGACACGTCGTTGAGGATTGTCTACGGAGATACGACGTTTGCGAGTGGTCTTTGGGGCACTGACGTGCTGTCGATTGGCGGTTTAAAAGTGGAAGGGTTGACTTTTGCGGTTGCGAACGCTTCGAACTCCACTGTGGGGGTGTTTGGCATCGGTTTACCTGCCCTGGAGGAGACTTTCATCGGTGGGAAACCAAACAACAATGGGAAACCGTACCAATATGAGAATCTGCCCCTGCTGTTGAAGCGTGAGGGTCTGATTAGTGCCAACGCATACTCTCTGTATTTGGACAAGAGTAGCAAGCCTACAGGCGATATCTTGTTTGGTGCCGTGGATAAATCCAAGTATACTGGACAGTTGTATACTGTGCCCATCATCAATAGGTACAAGAGTATGGGTTATAACAGCCCGATCCAATTTGATGTTACACTCAATGGTGTGGGTCTCTCAGACCACGGTTCGACGAGTACGTTCACTACGACGCAGTTCCCTGTGTTGTTGGATTCAGGATCTACTAACATGTTCTTGCCCAAGGAGATCATTGACGATATGTATGCGTCCGTGAACGCCAGCTATAGTGACAATTTGAAAGGGTACGCGATGCGTTGCCCCAACGGTGATACAAGCAGTTACGACGACGTGTTTTTCGTCTTCGATTTTGGCGGGTTCCATATCAACATTAAAGTTGCCAGCTTGATGAAGCAGATCACTACGAATCAATGTTATTTACCGATCCAAGGCGCAGAGGACAACACCTTGGTGTTTGGTGACCCATTTTTAAGCAACGCGTACGTTGTTTACGACTTGGACAACTACGAGATCTCTTTAGCTGAGGCTGATTTCTCTGGTGGTGAAGAAGATGTGTCAGTGATCTCTTCTAGCGTCCCGGATGCGATAAAGGCACCAGGTTATTCGAACACATGGACTTCCCAGGAACCGGTTTCCACGGGCGGCGATATATTCACTATAAGCAGTGCTAGTTCCAGTGCTAGTTCCAGTGCAAGCTCCAGTGCTAGTTCCAGTGCAAGCTCCAGTGCAAGCTCCAGTGCAAGCTCCAGTGCTAGTTCCAGTGCAAGCTCCAGTGCTAGTTCCAGTGCAAGCTCAAGTGCTAGTTCCAGTGCCTCTAGCTCGCGTGTCTCTAGTTCGAAATCTTCGAGTTCAAGATCCTCAAGTTCAAGGTCCTCAAGTTCAAGATCCTCAAGTTTGGCAAGCTCGGTAAGCTCATCTAGTTCATCTAGCTCATCTAGTGCAAGCTCGGGACGCTCATCTAGCTCAGGCTCGCCAAGCTCATCTAGTTCATCTAGTGCAAGCTCGCCAAGCTCATCTAGTTCATCTAGTGCAAGCTCGGTAGGCTCATCTAGTGCAAGCTCCCCAAGCCCTTCTAGTACAGATCCTGTCGAACCCACAACCACAGACACCGCGGCAACCGCGGCCGCAGTGTCCACTGGCGAAAACTCCAGCGAAACTACCTCTTCCGAGACATCCTCCGAGACATCTTCCGAGACCTCGTCCATCAGCAATTCCACTCATCGCAACAACGCCAGCTCCAACACAAACATACCATTTGTGTTGTTGTTCCTGCCATTGCTGGGCCTCGTCTGGGCCTGAGCTCAAGACACAATTCCAAAAGCTACGCAACTCTAAAAGTCTTAGATCGATAGATCCGTGTATACTGTATAACTGTCAAGATTGAATTAACTTCGTATCTCCATGAGAGCACAACCTAGCGAGCCCCAAAGGCCACTACTAGACAGCACGTCTACGAACTCGGCCCTCGCATCCGCCCTCGCACCGACCTCCAGATCAAGTCCGAAAGCTCAATTGACTTATCTCTGTGGTGATCGCCCTGTCCCTGGAACACGGTCCGTTAATAAATTCACATGCGGCTTCCCATAATAAATAATTTTTCTTCACTAAGTAAATACACATTTGCAAACCACATTCTGTTCTCCAAGTAGAGGTTGTTCACAAGGGATATAGATTTATTCGCTTAGTGATCACGCTGACCGGAGTGTTACCTTGTGTAGTTGAGAGTTTGAAGTTGGCATTCCCTTTGAAGCGCGTTTACCAGTGGTTTTAAGCACTTATTTAGACGATGACAGCACAATACACTGTTGCAGTGGCAGAAGCTGCCAACGAGCATGAGACTGCCCCTAGAAGGAACTATTTGGCTGCTGATAAAGCTGTCTCTGTCCCTGCGAACAGTAAATGTACGACTGCGTACGAGTTGGCCAAAGAATGTTTTGAAAAAGGAGGGTCCAATAAGGCCATGGGTTGGAGAGAGGTGATTGAGATCCATGAGGAGAAGAAGATCGTGAAGAAAACCGTTGGCGGGAAAGAGACCGAGCAGGAGAAGACATGGTTTTTCTATGAGCTGTCTGATTACAAGTATATCACTTATAACAATCTGCTTAACATCATGCATGATATTGGTCGTGGGTTGGTGAAGGTTGGGTTGACACCCAAATCTGAAGATAAATTGCATATCTACGGCTCAACATCTCATAGATGGATGCAGATGTTCTTGGGTGCGCAATCTCAGAGTATCCCTGTGGTGACTGCGTATGATACGTTGGGGCAGAGCGGATTGATCCATTCGATAAAGCAGACTGAGAGTACTTGTATGTTTGTGGACAACAGCCTGTTGGCCTCGTTGGAAGTACCAATGAAACAGTGTGACAGTATTAAGACTATCATCTACAAGGAGGAATTGGATAAGAACGATAAGAGACAGAGTGGGAAGATTTACCAATCTGCTGCCGATGCCATTGAAAAGATTCAAGCTGTAAGACCTGATATTGAATTCTATAGTTTTGAACAGATCTTGAAATTGGGGAAGGAATCCAGAGACTCCATTAGCTTGCACCCACCACAAAGGGAAGACTTGGCGTGCATCATGTACACGTCTGGTTCCACAGGAACACCTAAAGGTGTCGTTATTAAGCAATATAACATTGTTGCCGCAGTGGCTGGTGTGGGTACCAACACTGATAGTTTCCTTTACCCTGAAGACAGGTTGATCTGTTACTTACCATTGGCTCATATCCTGGAGTTAGTCTTTGAAATGTTGGCCTTCCACTGGGGGTCCTGCATCGGGTATGCAACAGTGAAGACATTGACCGATGCTTCGACCAAAAACTGTAAAGGTGACCTTGCTGCATTTAGACCTTCTATTATGGTTGGTGTTGCCGCAGTTTGGGAAACTGTTAGTAAAGGTATCTTGAAGCAAGTTCACCAAACCTCCTTTTTAACGCAAAAAGTGTTCTGGTCTGCTTACTACGCAAAGCTTGCCATGAACAGTTATCATATCCCAGGTGGTAAGATCATAGATAGCTTGATCTTCAAGAAGATCCAGCAAAGTACCGGTGGGAACTTGAGATACATCTTCAATGGTGGATCCGCTATAAGTGTCTCAGCACAGAAATTCTTATCCACTGTGTTGGCTCCCATGATTATTGGATACGGTTTAACAGAGACCTCCGCGAATGCGTGTGTCCTGATGCCCGAACATTTCGCCCTCGGGGTTACGGGTGACTTAACCGGTGCTGTGACTGCCAAATTGGTAGACGTGGAAGACCTAGGCTATTTTGCTAGAAACAACGAGGGTGAACTGCTATTGAAAGGTGACTGTGTTGTGTCCGAGTACTATAAGAACGAGGAAGAGACCAAAGCCGCATTCACTGAAGACGGTTGGTTTAGAACTGGTGACATCTGTAAATGGGAACCCAGTGGTCACTTAAACATTATCGATAGGAAGAAAAACTTGGTCAAAACGTTGAACGGTGAGTATATCGCCTTAGAGAAGCTAGAGTCTGTCTACAGATCCAACAGATACGTGGCCAACATCTGTGTCTACGCTGATCAAACGAAGGTGAAACCCGTAGCTATCATTGTACCAAACTTCCATCCATTGGCTATCCTAGCAAGAGACTTGAAACTGATGAGTAAAAAAGATGCAGACAACGAAGTCGAACATCATTTGCACGACACCAAATTGCAAAAAGCTGTCTTGGAAGACCTTTTAAAGACTGGTAAAAACTTGGAACTACGCGGTATCGAACTGATCGAAGGTGTAGTCTTCTTCGGAGACGAATGGACACCACAGAACGGGTACCTGACACCTGCTCAGAAATTGAAGAGAAGGGAGATCCTCGAAGCCGTTAAAGACGAAGTGAATAAAGTGTACCAAGGCTCTAAATAACCCCGTTTATGCACCGCTTGCTCATTATCCTTTTCGGGTTTGCTTCATAATCATCCTGACTACAAAACGCTATGTAAATGCTTACGGGTTTGATATCTGTTTTTTATCTATGTAGATGATGTGTTTTATAACTTAATAACTACTACTTAGTATTGCAAGTCTCCACGTATTGGTTCTAAGAACCACAGGTTTAGTGCTACAAAGAGGCCGTATGAGCTCTAATAGCAACAGTACTAACTCTGAGACTACTCTCTATGTCGGGAATATCGACCCACGTGTGACAAAGGAAATCTTATACGAGCTGTTCATACAGCTTGCACCGATCACCAAGATTAAGTACCCAAAGGATAAAATCTCACAAACGCCTCAAGGTTATGCATTCGTAGAGTTCAGTACAGTACAGGATGTTGATTACATTTTGTCAATGCTGTCAAATTCAACAAGTCTATACAATCGTCCATTAAGGTTAAGGAAAACCACAAGTCATCAAAGTGCAAAGGACCATTCAGAGCTGGACATCCCTTACGCCAAGTTGCTGGTCAAGGATCTGAGCCAGGCCACGGAGCTGAAGACCCTTAGAAAAATCTTCACGAAGATTGGGCCCTTATACTGCGACCCTGAATTGATGCCCCACACACCAACGAACAAAGATACTAAATACGTATTCATCTATTTTAAGTACTATAGAGACGCAGATAAGGCTATTGAAACTTTGAACCAGCAGTTTCTCGCCAACCAGAGAATCCGAATAGAGTATGCTTTTAAGGATAATAAAGGGAAGCAGCGTTACGGGACAGACATTGACCGCTTATTGAACCAAGAAGCAGAGAAAAACGGGTTACTATAAACACCCCCCAGTAACCACTATCAGCATATACCCGTAAGCATCGGCTTGCGGTATTACATACTTGTACGTATAGAATAATAGGGAATCGTTGGGGCAAACGTCCCTATTTTCGTCATCTGTCGTCTTTTGGATGCCAAGGGTTGCCGATCCCTTGAAACCTTCTAAAGAAGTGTGTGGATGTGTAGGTTAGGAACCGTATCCTATGTGGAGGGTGTGGTATCGAGACCTGCACTGTGTTTTTTGTGGCTGTGACCATGACAAAATGGATTTAGTGGCTTTGGCACAATTTTTGCATGACACCACACCTTTGAGACGCCGTTGACATCTTCACGTCGTTTCTAGCCACTGACACCAGGATATTTTTACAAAATGTATATATAAAGGGCCAATTCGTTGGTTCTCGTCCTGCAGTGGAATTCATGTTGGTCCAGTTCCTCTTGTTGAATGGAAAGTACGCATATAACAAATATTGTCAACCATAATAATGAACTTCGCTAAAATTATTGTCTCTTCTGTCGCTGTATTCGGTCTAGCTCAAGCTGCTGATAATTCCAGCTCCTCCACTACCTCGCATTCTTCGAACGCTGCTAATGGGCTCCAAGTCAACGGCGTAAACGCTGGTCTTGCCGGTGCTGCAGTAGCCGGGGTTATGGCTTTATTGTTTTAATGTCGTTCTCCTTTAGTTGCAATGCCCTCAGTCAACTAGCTAATTATCGTTCTTTTCCAGGTGCTGTATCTGCCTCTTTTTGTATTGGCAAGGAACTTTTTTTCAAGCTGTATTATTCGGTAAGAAGCCTGGCTTCTGATATGAGCCAATTGTGATTTATAGCTCTTCATTGTTATTAAAACTCGGTGCATTTGTCACTACAAATGCCACATTTCAAATAACAAAAAACAAAAAAAAATAAATTAGAGAACCAACTATGAGAAGATAATGTCTCTGGATATTATTGCCTACTCTCTTTATTAATTCTCATATTCTTTTGTCCATAGATTTCTTTATTGGCTTTTTCATTCCTTTCATATCTTCTTTAATTTATAATTGTCTAAATAATATTAACTCTTTAATACTCTCCACTCTTTAACATTTCTACCCGTTGCTTAAGTCTATGAACGGTTCCACTAACAGTCCCATGTGCAGCTATGCAACGTAATTTGGTTCTACTTGTAAAGAACGTACTTAACTAATTCATTATTTTCTCTCCTCAATAAATTGATCTCCTGGAATTTGATATCCACATGATACTTACCTCTGAAGATAACCACTGAATCGTCATCGATGTTCACCTCTCCGGCAAAAAATATATGCATTGAATGATTATTGACTTTATCCTCGTCATGGATTGGGTACTCGTACTTGAACGTCCCATATATGTTTTCCGGTGACACTACTCGGTCATATTTAATTCCAATGTTACCGAAGAGAGTGTTTAGTGTGTCCATAAAGCTTATTGATCGGTGGGATAACTTCCATTCGAATAAGAACGGAACTCTATGCCATCTATGCTGGGTGTGTCGTGGCTCTAGCGGATGGTGGTTATGGCTACTAGCAGGCGCATCCAGCGGTCTAAACGAAATGCCCAGTACCACGGGGTCCTGGTCTTCACACCATACTTTGAACACCGCGTCGTTCTTCTCGTTGAACGCCTTCAAAGGCACCCCATATTTTTCCTTGATGAAATCATGACTCGATAATTTGCTCATTACTTGGTTTATCACTTGTACTTGCATTTGCGGTAGATTCAATTGCCGTTTCTCCCGTTCCGTTAAATCATGGACTTTCATACATGGCACCAACGGAAGATATGACTCCTGTTTTTGGAAGATGACTTTGTAACCGATTTCATACCCTAGAATCCCACCTAACAACATACTGACACCAATCAGAAAAACGGTTCTTTTTCGTCTCCTCCTTAGTTGTCCAATGATATCACCAATTTCTTGCTCACTAGCAGTGTACGTGCTGGCAGGAACAGTATCACTCTTGGCCGTTTCATCATTAAAAGGTGTAGTGAAAAAATGTTTCGAATCATAGTTTTTAGTCGTATCCTCCTTAGAACCATATCTCCTTATCGTTCCCACCACTTTTGTCCTTGCTACATGACATGAAACTGGACCCGCTGTCAAGGTGCTTACCTTTAAAAAGTGGCATCTAGCGACTTTCCTTCCCACCGTTAGCATGATGACTTTAAACCAATATTCGCCACCGCTGTTTAAATTCTAAACTTCACAATAGGGTATATTAGTCCTTCTGGTACGTGATCAGGACATACATGAACCGCTGGCGACGCTGTAGCTGTTGTGTCAAAACTCTTTCAGAATTAATGAGCAGGAAACCCTTTCATAAATATCGATCTTTCACCGTTTAATACCATTTTCCCTACGTAAGCGATGACCAACAAGCGGCCTCCACGGTTCTATCGAACTAGTCGCTTCTCATATGTGCCCAATGGGTCTCTAATCATCATCTTGATCGCTGAGTATTACTGTAGCTGTTTTCTTCCTCCGTGGTACTTTTGTCTCTTCCTCAGAATCGCCATTATCCAGCGAGTCTCCCGTGACAAAGCCGTCATCCTCTTCGCTTCGGACAGATCCATCGTCACTCTCACGGTCACTGTCACTGATGGTCACGTATGCACGTTTCCTATGCGAGTTCCAATTCTCCTCGACGCTCTCTACCGCTCGTTCTTGCTCAATCTGATGCGCCTCATCGTCATCGTCCCGCACAATGAAGGAGTCTAATTCGGAATCGTACTCATCCTGATCACTGGAAGACCCTCTACCTTCAGCGACGTCCTCCCCGTCATCTTCTGCTTCGTCATCAAAAAAACTGCGAGCTCTGGGTGGGCCCACAGGATCGTCTTCAGATGCATCCGAGTATTGTGAAGGCGACCTTCTCTGAACAATATCTTCATATTCTCCCTCGCTGTACTCGTCTCTCTGTATTCCCCTCAACCCCTGAGACGTCGACGCCACTGAGTTTCTGATCGTCGAGTGACAATGAGGGCATACATTTTCCCCGTCATCAAAGTCATCCGGGTCAAGCTCCCAATGACAATTGCTGCATCTGGGAATCCCATCATCATCCATATCTGCTACAGCCAAGGCAGAGGTCGTAAACACCTTATTGAAAAGGTTACCGTTAGCAAGGTCGTCTTTATACTGAGAGACATCTGCTTTCCTGCTCGTGGTGAAACTTCTTATGACGGGATCTAACTGCTCGTGTCCGACCTTGATCTTATCATTATTCTTATCCATAAGGAATAACTCCATTAAAAATTCTTTTTGTCTGTGCATGAAAAGATTGAATTGTGGTTCAACAGAGACAGAGACTCGGCACTCGGGACAACGTAGCTCTCGAGTCCCGTTTACCCCAAACCAATTTTTTAAACAAAGGTAACAATAATTATGGCCACACAGGATCATCATTGGGTCTTGGATTGTATCCTGACAAATGCCACATTGTATGGAGCCTATAAATTGCTCCACAAACTTCTTGCTCCTTCTTTTCCCAAGAAGATCGACGATCCTAACAAAATTACCGTTGCTCATCGCAAGATTTTAGAACTGATCCTACCACTTAATTAAACCAGTGTGTTAGTTGCACCGATTTTTGCAACGTATAATTGGTAACAATTCCCTCGCTGATGTTAAATCTACTTGTTAAGAGCCTCTATTTATCAAAAAGAGTGGTAGTTTAACGGTGGTAATTGAAGTTGCTTCATAGCAATCTGTGTCTATGAAGCATCGAAATAGAATTAAAAAAAAATAATACGACCCCAGTGAGGGTTGAACTCACGATCTTGCGATTAACAGTCGCACGCCTTAACCAACTTGGCCATGGAGTCATAGTAATTGAGTTTTTGAGAAAAAATGTTATGCACCTCATCGTAGTAAGTTTTATATGAATTGAGTACCTTATCTGGTCAATACACGCTGTGTTGATGTAATACATATAATAAAGATATGCTTATTTATTTGCTACTTAAAAGGTCTATATTGCTTTTAAAAAAAAAGGTTTTATTCTATGGAACATCTTAACTCGCTGTTGTAGGAATTCTCATCAGAGTCTCTTGTCTCTGCCTTCTCAAATAGCTTGTTGATCTGTTCTTCATTTTTATTTTTAGTTTCAGGAACCATAAACCATACAAATGGAATAGCAATTAGTAGAAACACAGCAAACACATATCCGTAGAGAAAGCCAATCCTAGCGACAATATTTGGAGTCACTAAAGTCACTATGAAATTCATTATCCAGTTTGCTGAGGAGCATATAGCCAACGAAATTGTTCTAGTTTTCATTGGGAACAGTTCAGACACTATTACAAAAGTGATTGGACCAGAAGTGACGGCAAAAAAAGCGATGTAAAAACATGTCACTACTAACATGGTAACGCTTGTTCCTGGTTGGTTTAGAGCAAACCCACCAATGCTAGAGTATATTATCATGCAACAGAACATAGCAAATGAGCCCATAATCAGATTCATTTTCCTCCCAGACTTCTCTATCAAATATATTCCTAGCATTGTGCAAAAAAAATTAACAGTGGACAAAATCAGCGACCCCGAGTATGGATCCCGTAGTCCAACCTTATTAAATAATAATGTGCCGTAATAGAAGAAATAATTGATACCTGTCAATTGCTGTAGACTCATCAAAATAATCCCAATGAATAATCTTAATCCTAATTGAGGTTTCCCAAGAACGAATTCCCATTTATTTGAATTTTGAATAAAAGTCGACTCAAACGATTGCCACACTTCCAACTTCATAGAGCTAATAAATTCATTACTTTGTGATGATTCTAAAGGTAATCCGTTCAATTTAGCATATGATTTTTTGGCCTTGATGAAATCATTTTTACATTTAGCAAGGAATTTAGAAGATTCAGGAATAAAAAAAATAACGACAAGGAACATGAAACTAAACAAATAACCTGTCGTTATGGGAATAGCCCATAGTTTCTCCAGGTGCTGGAAATTATGAATTAGGATTAAATTCATGAAATTCCCTGCGAATATACCAAAAGTAATCATTACTTGGTATAATGATACGATGGAACCTCTTATCGACACAGGCGAGTTTTCGGACAGATACATTGGCACTAGCACGGCAAGTGACCCGACAGCCAACCCGACAATAATTCTACCAACCAGGAACTGGTACCATTGTCTTGTTAAAAGAACTTGAATAGTTAATCCAACGTCATAAATTACTACAGCTACTAATAAACCAAATTTTCTTCCATAGGTATCTCCTAATCTTGATAAAGCCACGCCTCCAATGGCACACCCAATATTGAAAATGGATATTATAAGCCCGATATAAACGTTTGGTAAATATTTAGTACCTGTTTGGAAGTCAATCCTGGTTCCAAAAGTTTTTTGGAATGATGGCATGGTCACTATCCCACCAATGGTCCCAACATCCCAACCTAAGAAAAACCCTCCAAATGATAGGAACACAAAATAGAGGACTGGTCCAAACAAATTAGCCTTTGCATGGTTTGGTTCTTGTTCTATTTCGTAATCCGAGCCTTCGTTTTTCGTCATTACTTCTTTTGTTTCAATCTTGATAGCGTCATAAGGAACACTCTCTTGAGTCTCTATAATTGGCTGCATATGTGAAATTGTATCCCTAGTGACTCTTCTATGCTATGCTGATGGAATCCAATGGTTACAATAGCCGAGTATCAATTTCTTTATAGTGTCCTATATATATATGTTGTATTTGTATTTACTGACACAATGAAATATGTTTCCTGTCACTTGTCGCAAAAAAATTGCAGAGCCCATCATCATATGTGTCAATTTTCTTAAATCTACCATGTGTAGACTCTGATACCGGCTGCAGTATGCATCTATCGAGCAATTACTTGAATATATAGAGAATAAGATTCCTATTGACTACAATTATTTAATCCCATGTGTAAAAAAAAAGAATCAGTCATATAATGAGATCCTCAAACTAAAACAATCAATAGCAGTCAGCTACTGGGTCACCCCAACAAGTCATAAGTATATTA
Source organism: Sungouiozyma intestinalis (assembly GCA_003708845.3). Lineage (NCBI taxonomy): Eukaryota > Fungi > Ascomycota > Saccharomycetes > Saccharomycetales > Saccharomycetaceae > Sungouiozyma > Sungouiozyma intestinalis. The sequence goes on along the minus strand of PPOJ03000058.1, from coordinate 41,173 downwards.
GTACAAGTGCTTAAAGCTATCTGTCTTGAACACTCTCTTTCGGTACATTCTGTCATTTCGTTAAAATATTGGTGTTTTAGAAAAAAAAACGCGTAAACGTGCCCATCGCTTTCAATCCAACGTTTTAGCGAGCAAAAGCCACCATTCAACGAGGTTAGGAGAGTTGTATGTTTTGTTAATTGGTTTCAAAAAGTGCATATAGACCTAGTTGCACAATTCTCTACGATGGAATCTTTCAATTTACAAATATATTGGCATGAATCTCAACCTGTATACAGTCTTTGTTTCCAACCAAAATCCTTGTCTCATGACTCTAAGTTTCCTAAATTGTTTACTGCTGGTGGGGACAATTTGATTAGGATCTGGCAATTGAATGACGAAGAGAGTAAAGACAAACACACCAAGAAAATCCAATCCTTGGATTTCTTATCATCGTTACAACAACATCAGCAAGCTGTAAACGTTATAAGATTCAACCCAAATGGTGACATATTAGCATCTGGTGGTGACGATGGGAATTTGCTGTTGTGGAAACGGGACTTAGATGAGGAGAAGGATGGTACGCCTATCTTTGGTGTCGAAGGTTCGAAAGATTTTAAAGAACGTTGGTACGTTTATAAGACTTTGAAATATTCTGCAACTTCGGAGATATATGACTTGTCTTGGTCACCTTGTGGAAACTATATCGTTCTGGCATGTATGGATAATTGTATCAGAGTGTTCAATATTCTCACAGAGAAAAATATCATTGAGATGAAACAGCACAACCATTACGTCCAGGGAGTCGTATGGGATCCCAAGAACGAATACATTTTATCTCAATCCACGGATAGGTCCCTAAATATTTATGAATGTCAGTTCGATGAGACTTCCAATCTACTGACAGGGTTAAAGTTAAAGAATAAGATTATTAAATCTGAAGTCCCACAACGAGACGACAACGGTAAGATGCTATCACCTATAGTGACTAAATCTGCATATTTGTTTCACAACGAGACATTACCATCATTTTTCAGAAGATTGAGTATATCCCCTTGCGGGAGTTTATTCGTAGTCCCCACAGGTGTATTTAGAAATGCTGAATTAGCAAATACTAACACTGAAGTGAGCAATTTTGTTTACATTTATACAAGAGCCAGTATTTCACAGAGCTTAAGCAAACCTTTGATTTGTCTACCACATCTAAGGAAACCTGCTGTGGCGGTAAGCTTTAACCCGAATCTGTACGCCTTGGATGCAAATGCTACACCTTATATTGCACTTCCGTATAAATTAGTATTTGCGATAGCGACTACAAATGAGGTCATAATTTATGATACAAATGTCAGTAAACCGGTGGCAGTAATCGGTAATTTACACTACTCGCCTTTAACCGATATTGCCTGGTCCGAGGATGGGACAGTGATCATGATCTCCTCCACTGATGGATTTTGTTCTTATATATCCATCGACCCTACACACTTTGGTGCTAAATTAAGTGAAGACGATAGCAAAAAGTACTTAGCTGTGGATACTAACAAATCATCGAATCAATTACAAACATTACAAGATACCCCTCTAAAAAGAAAACCCGACATTGTGAACATCCTACCAGTGAAAAGAGCCAAACCAAAGGAGGCCATCACGCCTGCGAAGAGCGAACCCAACTCAAAGAGTGATCCACAGCCCAAGGACAAGAAAAGAATCAAACCAACGTTAATAGAATAACTATCAATACGTAAGTAAGGAAGGATAACCATCGGTTTTAGAACCAAAAACAGTATATATAGATACCTCCGAGCTATGCTTCATCTTAATTCATGCATTGTTGCTCTCTCCAACTGGGAATGGGAAATCTTCGCCTGCCAAAAATTTCTCCACGGTACGCTCCACAGAACCGGTCTGTTCTAAACTGTGCCTTATTTGCCTGACATCCAGCTTTGGAGCCAAGGTCTGAACGATCTCAATCATATCGATATTCACCTCTCTCTTGAATCGGCTGTTTGGCTCATCAGCCTTATTTTTCAAATATTCTTCGACATTAGCACCAAAATCCACCGTCTCATCGTCTCCATCTCCTTCTGGGTCGGTCTCACCCCCTTCAACACCGTTGGTGCTATTGCTAGACCTGGCTGGACCAGCCTTAACCTTATTCAACTTAGAGTTCTGTTTTTGACTGTTAGTCCATTTAACGTATAAGAAAACAACAATTAAAAATACCACAAAGACCCTTGTCGACAAATCCACCATCTTGTAACGTCTCACACTCCAATAGGCTTAATTGCATCGAACTACGCACCGTTTGGAACTGGCATTGAAGATGGTAACGCCCGTTGTAGGTAGAGAGGGCCTCTAAAATTTTCCAGAGCACGTCAAAAAAAAGCGCGTGTTCGAATCCTGCTCGACACGCATTATTCTGCACGAGGCAAAAATTTGAACTCCTTTTATTATGTGAATCTCCTATAGCTACTACGACACACAAAACAGAAAACTCCGTGTATTTGCCAATTGACTAGCATTGTCGAGTCAAGCAAAAAGTCAAGAGACTTGTGTTTACAGGTAGGACAACGATTCTTGTGGTTGAAATTGGCTAGCTAGCGAAGAATGGCTGTTATCGTGGCATCTTTATTCCTACCCTTTCATCCGGTTTTTGAAGTGAAGAATGATAACCAGAAGGATCTTCTCAATGCGCAACCGTTGAAGTATAAAGCTGAACCGACTAGGTCCATCTCTTCTTCTGAAAACGAGCCAATAATTGGTGGTATAGATTCTTCGTTGGCAGAATTAAACGCTCCCCATGATTCTGCAGGGAACGTTGCGACAAGCGAAGGTTTGACTTCTGAGACTTTCTTGAAGAATTTGACGAACGCAGTGCCTGCAAATGCTGCTAGTTTGAATAAAGATATTAGCACCAATTCAGTAAGCAATTTTTTCAGTTCACAAGGTACTACTGACGATAAAGACGGTGGTCATGGTAAGACCTCGATAGAGACTGTGGTCAGGCCTGTATCGAGATCTGTCCCTCAAAACGAGAATAACTCGAAGGAGGATTTTTCCAAAGTCAAGGATCAGTTATCCGGGTTTTCAGCTATGAAGTTCACCCCAGTGAGAACTCCTGTGAGCTCAATTAATTCTGAGAATACTAGCGATAACAATTATGACTCTGATTTGGATAACGACGACGTTAGTTACAATGTCCCAAAATTTGGCGGCTACTCGATGTTACATAATTCTAGAGCTTCTCAACTCATGGGAGATTCACGTAAATTGTTTGGCCAACTACCTTGGTCGATCAGACCCATGGATAAAGGGAACGGTGCTCTAAGAAACGCTGTCTTCACTGCTGTGAAGGAGAAAACTGTCACCACTGAGATGAAATGGGTGGGCACAATAGGGGTACCTACAGATGAACTCTCCGAGACGCTGACGGATAAGATCTGCATCACTTTACGTGACGATTACTCATGTGAATCAGTTATAACTGATGATATTACTTTCAAAGGCGCTTATAAGAATTTTTGCAAACAGATCCTGTGGCCAACTTTACACTATCAGATACCTGATAACCCTAATTCCAAAGCGTTTGAAGACCACTCATGGAATTACTATCAACATTTGAATCAACAATTTGCCGATAAAATTGTAGAGACTTACAAGGATGGAGATACTATTTGGATTCACGATTACCATTTATTATTAGTCCCTGAGATGGTAAGAGTCAAGTTACCCACTGCTAAGATTGGCTTTTTCTTACATGTGTCGTTCCCAAGTAGTGAAGTGTTTAGTTGTTTGGCTCAAAGAGAAAATATCTTGAAAGGGTTGTTAGCATCTAACCAGATCGGGTTCCAAACCAAAGAATATGCTAGACATTTTTTACAAACTGCCACAAGGCTGTTGATGGCAGATAGCACTCATAACCAATTGAAATTCAATGGGAGATTCGTCACTGTGACATCCATTCCTGCTGGGATCGATGTGTTTAATTTACACGATTCTTTATCCGAGGACAAAGTCCAAGAATGGAGGAACTTGATTAAAGAAAGATGGCCAGGTAAAAAATTGATTGTTTGTAGAGATCAATTTGATGCCATTCGTGGGTTACAGAAAAAATTGCTAGCGTATGAAAGGTTCTTGAAAGAGAACCCTGAATATATCCATAAGATTGTCCTGATACAGATCTGTTTGGGTAAAGTTAACGATAGTGCTTTAGAGAAACAGATCATGCTAATTGTCGACAGGATAAACTATTTATCATCAGATATTGGATCTGCTCCACCTGTAGTCTTTTTACACCAGGAGTTGGAGTTTGAACAATACTTAGCTTTAAATTGCGAGGCTGATCTATTCTGCGTGAGTTCCTTCAGGGAAGGCATGAACCTGACATGCCATGAGTTCATTGCCAGTTCAGAAAAGAAAAATGCTCCTTTGTTATTATCGGAATTTACAGGCAGTGCATCTATTTTAGATGAGGGCTCAATCCTGATTAACCCATGGGATACTAAACATTTTGCCAATAGTATTAAAGAAGGCCTGGAGATGACACCGGATGTAAAGAGACGTAATTGGAAGAAATTAATGAAGAGTATCATAAACCATGATTCAGATAATTGGATTACTTCCTCTTTACAATCAATCAACCATTCGTGGGAAGTGGACAAAGAGACGACTACAGTGGCATCGTTGTCATCGGAGACTTTCATCTCAGATTATAAATCCACACGTAGACAATTATTCATTTTTAAGATATCTGAGTCTCCCAACGCAAAAACTATTTCTATCTTAAACGAGTTATGTGCCAAAAACATTGTTTTTATCCTTTCTCATTTCTCTAAGACGACTTTGGAATCGTTTTACTCTCGAGTCGTCAACTTGGGGTTGATAGCCGAGAATGGTGCCTTTGTTAGATTAGATGGATCTTGGTACGATACCGTGGGGGCAGTGGACTGGAAGACAGAAGTAGTCAAGATTTTAGACGATAAGATCGAGCGTCTGCCAGGGTCATACTATAAGAGCACCGATTCAATGATCAGATTCCATACTGAAAACGCAGAGGATCAAGAGAGAGTCGCAAGTGTTGTAGGATCAATCATAACTTATATCAATACCGCGTTTATGGAAAGACATATCCACGCTTATGTTCATAAGGACATAATATTCATACAGGAGAGAGGTCTGTCGCAGTCAGCGGTCGATCTGATTATCCAATTCTACAAGTCTAGAAAGAATGAAGTCTCACAAAAGGCTTCAGTGATAAACGGGACGGGGGACAAAATTGACTTCATGTGCATCACAGGGTCTACCTCACCAGTCATCGAACCGTTGTTTAAGCTAGTCAACGACAAGGTAACAAATAAGGAAATCCGCAAAGGACATGGCATTGTCTATGGAAATGTTTTCTCTACTAATGCTAACGAGCATGTGAACGGGTTGACTGAATTGTTGGGGTTCTTACAATCCATCGTTTGAATAGCTACCTAAGCAGCTGGAACAATCAATGGATGCTACAATAAGAATGGTCATAAAATACGTAAATATAGATAGTATAAAAGATTCTTACTTGAAATATCGCTTTGGGAGGCATGCTTTTTTTTTTCTTTCTCTCTTTTACTTGTAACTTTTCCATCAGCTCACATCCTTCAGTAAGATACTCAAGACAGCAGAGGCAAGAGGTTCAAGCCGTCAATCATGTTGATGGGTACCAGTTGGTACTATGGACATTATTGATACTGGCTTTCCTCAATCAAGCTGTAGCCTTTGCTTCACTTTTTGCCTCGCAATTGTAAGTTTGTGTATTGCAACCTATCCAGCACATCAGTCAAATTCCCGTTAAACTCAAGAATATATATTTAACGGAGCCGTTATTGTGCTAATATCTACTACAATTGATGCCAGTTTCTAACTGTTTGCTACCTGTTCGACTTCGAACAAGAAGGGCAAATGGAAAAAATTGACAGGGACGATGGAATTTTCCTCTTCCCTTGGCATCAAACATCTTATAACATCCTCACTCTCTTGCTCATTTGTATCCACACGTTTGCATAGGCTCCAATTGAACCACTACCCATTACAATTGCGTCTGGTTCAGAGGTTACCTTGGGCTTAGGAACGTTCACGTGACTGCTTGTTTTGAAGTCTTAAGAAATTTTATACGTTGGATGCAATTCAGTGTAACTCCATCCACCTTTTATTCTTGGGATAGAATGGGTGTTATACACTTGTGTTTGTGACTTCAGACTATCTATTAGGTTTAATTGGACGAGGAATTAACCGAGCAACGTGTTTGGACGTCTTTTAAGTGCTTTTTGCTTGTTCCAATTCTTCTGATAGAGTTTTAACTTTGAAGATCTGAATTAAGAATGTCCACAAATCATATAGACGAGGCCAAGACTTTCATTAGTTTCAGTGCTATATATCATTTTTTCCAAGAATATGATTTCTCGATCAAAAACGAGGCCAGCTTATCCAGTTTTGGAGAAATCAATGAATTTCTTAAGCATAACGAATCCCTTCTGTACAACGTTTCGCTGTTCAACAAAGTCGATGCCGCTCAAAAATATGATAAGTCGGTCACTAAGCTAACGATTGGAAATGTTAATTATCAGCTTTCGCAAAAGAATAAAGAACAGGCGGAGTTTCTAGCCAAAAATTTCAGTTTAAATTACAATGAAACTATCAGAGTTCTGTCACGACATGAACACTTCCATGAAGAACGAGATCTACAAGAAGATTTTTCTTTAGAGTGGGCACTAGAGTTGGTATTAGAGGAAAGACTTGCTTTAGTTGCTACCGTGTATTTCTTGATAAACAATCCTGATCTACCGGTGATAGGAGATACATATCATAAGAAACTGATGGATACTTCCAAATACGAGACTGTAAAAAATGTGCTCAGTTCCATTAAGGACACGGTGAGGGATTTGCCGAAGATGGCTTCTGCTATCTTAGAATGTGATGATAAAAATGTCTCCAACGATGACTTCGCTAAATTATTACAATTAAAAGCCATGAAGGATACGATTTTTCTGTCAAGGCTTTACAAGACTTTGATGAATTTGATTCTTAACTCTACTGTACCTTCCGATATTGTAGTGGACTGGTTTAACAGCCTACCAGAAATGTTGAGTTATGCAGATTACCACATCTCCGAATTTATCACGGAGATTCAATATTACGTTATTTTACAATTAACCTCGTTGATTAATTTGAATTCTTTATTGATGCTGGGATTAGACACTACGACAAATTCTATTAACATCGAGTCTCCGTACTTAAATGCACCTGAAGATTTCATTAAAATCCAACAAGCCATTGATAAACAGACAAATTATCCGCTTCTAGCATATATTTGGTCATTTGTTCTTTTCACGAAAGCTTTAATTATCGAGGAAGACCCTAACAGTAATAAGCAGTTTGTAGACGTTTATGAACAACATTGCAAAAAGATACAAATATCTGATGCTTCTACCATTTTCGCTAAAGCTGCTGAAGAAAATAATGTCTTCCAAAAAATAATTGACTATTCTGACTCATTTGGAGGTGACGAATTGTTGTCCGCAGTAATGTGCTCATTTTTAATCTTTCTATTGAATTTCGTCCCCATCAACATCGAGGTAGCTAATGCCATCCAGGCAGTTTTATCAAAAATTTCCCCGGAGTTTGTAGAGTTATTTTTAACTAGCCAACCATTTGAGACCAGATTGAACATACTAAGGTCGAAGCTGCCTTTAGTTGACGAAGCCCTTTTACCTTTGGTCAAACTAGCAACTACAAGTAACGAATTTGCTCATTTCGCATTAAACAGACTCGACACGTATGCTACGAGAAAGAGTATAGGGGAGTTAGATTACGATATCTTGACTGATGCCGCAGAGATAAACGATTTGAACAGTAAAGCTTTGATATCTACTAACAAAGAACTTTATCACAATGATATAATTGTCCTGAAGGAAGAGGCTCTGATTAAACCTCCATTAGAGATAGATTCGACAGTAATGATGCCGATTTCCAAAAATACAAAGGGGAAGATTGTAAGAGTTTCATCCTCACAAAATGATGACATTGTTGTATTTTTCATGCAGTACAACGGATGGTCAGCCATTGGGAGAGTTTTACAAAATCTCCAATTGATGTACGCTGACACTAATTCTAATTTATTAACAGAAAGCTACAAAAGCCTACTATTAAGCATAATTGAGTTGATTGGAACCATAGTGCAACCGTCAACACCTATTGAAAATTCTACAGATATCCTTCAGTTAATGTCGAGCCAAGTGGATGATGAAGATATCATTGCTGTGCTTTTTAAAATCTTCGATATTGCATTAAGGAAGAGAGACTACCACATTGCCTGTGTGTGCATTGAAACCACAAATCTGCTAGTGCACAATTTCTCTCATCTTGTTTGGAATTATTTCACTCGTCCAGATTTGTTTCACAAGGATGGTAAGTATGGATATGCTTCTACTATATTAGGTACCGTTGAATTACCAAATGGCGAGTATGATTTCACCATTTCCTTAGTTAAGCTAGGAAACTTACTTATAGATGATTTGCTGATTACTGAGGTGAATCAACCTCTTAAAACAAGAAAGGAGACATTGCAAAAGATCCTCCTTTTTTTGTTGAACATTTATGAAAGTTACACTACCTGGAATTTTAATGATGCCCAACAAAGATACACATTAGGCTTGGAACTAACGAATGTATTTAGGAAGGTATTTGTAAGTGTAAACGTGATTGATCAGAATACGACATCAAACAAAAAGCTTACAAGCTCTTTTAGTGATTGTTCCGAGCAAATACTAATATCCTTTTTAAATTCCAACTCTTCAGCTGCTTATGCAGAACGTACACTTTCGATAATTTTAATGTCATATCTGGATCCAACTGTTCGATTTTTAGGATCAGAGGAATATGGCCCTTCTTACAAAAAACTATTAAAGGCAAGTTTTGAATTAGTTGAAATTCTACTTTCGTTAAGGTCCCGTTTAAATATGCCAACAAGTCATTTGGAGAAAAATATCTTTATCCAATCACCTAAGATGGTACACTTATATAGTGGCTATCCTTTTTTGAAGACAAGTATTATGCGAATTCTAACATACTTGACCGAGTTTTCATGGAACGAATCCTCTCAATTCTTATTCTCTTTCTTAGGGGAAAGGCCATCTAAATTATTGTTCCATACTATACTGGCTGATTTGCAAAACCTTATTGAGGATTTCAAACTTTTGAATAACATATACTCATTTGTGAAAACGGTGCTGGAAGGAAAACAGGATGGGTTGTCTGTGCTTTTCCTTACAGGAAACATTGCATCCTTCGATACTGTGAAGGGTTTAGAGGAAAAAAATAAGGCCGCCAAAAACCCAAAGGCAATTATTAGTATCTTGAAGAAGAAGGCTTTGTCGATTGACAAACTACCTAATGAGGTTTCATGCACCTTGTTAGACGCTATATCTAGTGTCTTTAATGGTTGGGTCCATATAAAACAAACAGAGGATGATGAGCCTTTCATGAAGGCGTTGATAAAGAGATTCGAAAGCTTCAAGCCACGACAGCTAGATTCTATTAAAGGCGAGTCCCTATTCAATAATGATGAGATGATTGCGATGTCCAATGAATATAAACTAATTGCCAAGATAACCAACTTTTTTGCTCTTTATCTATACATCTTCCAGGACTCAGCGAAACTATTACACGACCTTCTGGATAGTGAGAAATTATGTGAAACAATAAAACCGTTTTTCACAGTTGATAAAGATGATATGAAAGGACACAACGATCTTCGTGTTGACTTCATGAAGAACTTTCCTCCATATTCATTATCTCAATTTAATTCATTTTCGTTTCATAAGTCAGTTGACTCTTTTGCTGTCGGGACATACTCCTTTGACTTAGAGTTAATGGATAAAATTTTTTCTGGCAATCCCAAATGGTCTGGAGACGAATATAACCCTGGGTTTAGGAATTTAGTTGCTGAGTCTTCTTTGACATCGCAATACGTAGACAACCAAATTGTAGCTGCTAAATCATGGGGTGCACTATTAACGTCATATATCAAAGCTACAAAGAAGCCTTTGAAAGATACCTTTTTGGACATTGTAGTTTTATTTTTGGAGAACAACAATGAATGTTCCGCTAACAGACAGTCTTTTTATTCTATCTATCAGGAAAGAATGGAATTATGCTTCTACATTTTGCTTTCATTTCAGAAGAGTAAGAAGAAGATACCAGAGGAGAAATTAATAAGCTTGCTTTCATTATTTTTATCTATTCTAAAATCTGATGAAATAGATTATCTTTCCAACATTTCTTCCTCCACGAACTGTCACAGATACAGACCACTACTGAGGTCTACCCTTCTTCTGCTCGACATGATTCCTGCAAACTCCCATTTCATTGAATTATCTTCAGATCAAGTATTGGCATTTTTCGAATGGACTTTTGCCAAGGGGGTTCATTCCATTTTCTCATCAATCATATCTGATATTAATGGATCTTCCACTGTTGGGAAACCAGTATCTATTTTAAACTGGGAAGATAAAGTACAAGATTTATTTTTGCTGTTATCTTTGTTTAATAAAATCCAGCTATTAGCGCCTTCATCCAGTATTAATGCCATTGTTGCTTCATCTTTGAACGAAGTGGGGACACTAAAAGTTATTCTGAACTTGTACTCAAACTCGAACACCATAATTATCAATGACGAACCTATTATGGGCCAAATAACCCTGACGTTTATAAGCGAACTTGTTGTTGTTCCTGAAATCGCTGAGAAATTTATCAAGAACGGACTGTTTGCTGTCCTTCTAGAGAGTCCTTTATCCGTTGCAATTCAGAAATCATATGGGCACTCTATAAGGAGTACCATCAAACTGGACAGCGTCTGGAGCAATGGCCTTTTACCTATTGTCTTGATCCTACTAAGCAATTTTGGGTTCAAGATCTTACCTGAATCCTGCTTTTTCTTATCATACTTCTCCAAGAAAGTTCAACACACTATCTATAGTTGGTCCGATAGCGATCTAAGGATATCTGCTACATTGATTAAAGAAACATCTCAATTGATCCTTCTACAAAAGATGCTCGAATCGCTCAACTACCAAAAATATTTGCTCAATGCTAACTTAGATTTAATGAAATATGAAGATTTCGATAGATTTGAACTATTGAGTGGCCTGGACAGTGAAGATGACAGGAATGAATTAAGCAGAACATTGAACAAATTACTGACTCATCCAAAATTCTTGAACTCGAGAATAATTGCGTCAACTCTACAAGAGGAACAAATTTTGGCATCCCCAGAACTTCGAGGAAATTTTGTGAAAAATGTCAATAAGGAAATAAAAAGCTTACAAGCATCTCTTTTTGAAGCTCTGTAGCCGTTCAACCAAAATTTATATATAGAAGCATAAATGACAAATACTCATATAAGTATCTTTTATTGATCGCTCGCTAAAGCGTATAATTCAGATTTACATTGACTTATAACAATTAATAACACTCACCCCCATTACACAAAGTCATATAAAATAGCTCAAGTTATTACAATTGCGTAACATAGCTACAATATTTAGCGATGCCATGGCTAAAGTTATGAACCAACTTGTTTTGTTGCTGCTGGGCCTTGTTGTTTTGGTAGTCATCGCTTCAATCTTATGGGGCTTGAAACTTTTCAAATTTGTACTTTATTACAATCTACCACCTATCAACGTTTCATATAATCAACCGAAGAGGTTAAACGGTGTCAGAAAGGGTTTAAAACCAAAGTTTGCATCAGGAGCTGAAGCCTATTCCTTCTCTAAGGAATTTCCCAAACTTTCCATAGAGTTGAAAAAAATAATACAGTTGGTATCCAAAGATTTCGTATTATCTTGGTTTCAGAAGATTGACAACAGAGAATCATCTAGGTTTCCAGAAGAAGTCAACAATGTCCTGTTTAATGTGGCAGAAAAGTTACAAGTAAAGATATCAGTAAACGATACCGTATCTTTAACTGTCTTTAAATTAGTTCCATTGATAACTAGTCACTTAAACACTTACCATCTAGCAAAAGTTCAATTTAGTGATACGAAAGCTACATCTCATACGGGCAGTAATTCGCTAATATTGGCCAAAAACTATAACGATATGAAGCCATTACATCACAGGGTCAGTCTTAACGATCGCGAATTACAATCTGATATTGGAAAATATTCTGCTGAAATAACCCACAAAGTAGTCAGGCTGTTGATGGATAAAAACGAATTAACCTCAGAGTTTGTGGTAATCTTAATTAATGAAATATTAAAGACTAAGATTATTCTGCCACTATTAACTAAGGTATTAGATACCAATCAATTGAATTTAATTATAATCAGTGTGGTGAAAAATGTGTTAAAGGAAAGAGATCAAATCCATGAAATTAAAAGGGTGTTAGAACACGAGATTAAGAAAGATGACGATATTGCACACTTAAGCATCACAAAGGATTTTGATGAACTAATTGACACATCTTTCGATTCCCATTTGACTGATGCTGACTTTGAGAAATATTTAGAGAAATTGTCCAATCTGAATTCTATTAGCGATTTGAGAGCTATAAAGCTATCCCTAATGATTAAATTGTTGAAAATTTCCAGTGGCATAGAAGGGAAAATTGCTGATCCTTACTTGGTAGAATTACTCAAGAAAAGATCTGTACTTTCACTTGAGATGATCGACACGAAGTTAGATTATCTAAGTGATAATAATGATACCAATAAGAACTCCATGGTGACCAAAACCAAAAATTATATTGAGCTAGTGTCCGATAAAGCATCTTTTTTAAAAGAGCTAGATACGTTTATCATTACTATAACATTTAAGGATCTCATTAATGATGCGCTTTGTTTGGAATATTTCAAGAGCTACTTATTCACATCACCAAATAAAAGCGGGTTTGTTTATCTGAATTTTTACTTACTTGTAAATGCTGTAAAGACTCCATTAGATACCTACACCGGAGAAGAAATCACTGTTGAACTAAACAATGAACAGCAAGTAGAATTTATGAAGAAATTGCAACCCTTCTTTGAGGGAGACAACCTAGGACTATTGAATGAAGTTGATACAAATTCAGTCAATACCGTACTAGAGTGTATTGCCGCAGCTGAAGACATTGATCAAGCAGAATTAAATTCTTTGAGAAAGCCTCTTATGTCATTGCAATATAGTGTTGAGAAATTTCTAGAATTGCATTATGTGGGACCCTTTAAAAAGTCTAACATGTTCTTGAAGATGATTTCTGAATCAAGATTCCCAGCAAGTGAGTTATACAAGAGATATTTTTCCAATTACCCCAAAACAGACGGGAATAACAGTGCTTTCCAAATAGGAACTATGAATTTTGATCCTACCGTGAAGATACGTTCTAGTTCTAATCTAAATGAAGAATTAACGAATATACTTCAAGGAGGGAGAACTTTTGACATACGGTTAAATGACAATTTACAAGTAACAGGCGATGACTTCACGGATAAACTCAAGGATATAGATACAAATGAAAATCTGTTTGATGACACCTCATCTGGCACCAGTATAGAAATAAATGACCCAAAAAATCCCTCAGAAGAACCTATTTATTTCCAAGATAAACCATTAGAGCTTACTGATTTTTCCATCTTCTCTAAATATCCTCATGCGGGCTATGTTAATGTTGAGTCACAGTTGAAAAGATACGTAAGAAATATTTCTGAAATTCGTAAGGAACTGGACCTGCTTAAGTATCTTATCCTAAAATCCGAATTAACAGATGATAGGAAAGAGTTAAAGTTACTGAAAAAATCTCAACGATCGTTAACACAAGAGCTCGATAAAAATGAAACGTTGAAGCAAATGCTAATGCTACAGAAAAATTCGAAAAGTCTCTATGGTAAGACCTCTCTTAAGATAGGTTCATATCTGCTTGACAATCAGGGTGGTCCCGTATCAAAGACTACAGCGTATTATATCATATGTGTTGATCATATTGACAGTGGATCCAAGACTTCATGGGAAATGCCAAGAAGGTTCAGCGAATTTTATAAGTTGAATTCTTACTTGAAATCCAAGTACCGAGCTGTTTTCCAAACTTGTGATAAAATGTTCCCATCTAAGATGAAAATATCGTTGAACTTACACTTATCTCAAAAGAATCTTTTTGATAAGAGGAAAGAAAAATTGGAAGCATATTTGAAAGAGTTATTGAAGCACACTGAGATTTGTGACGATGATGTGTTCCGTAAATTTTTGACTAGACCAGGAAAGTTTAATGTTGAAGAAAAGGCAAAGTCTACTACTGATTTGCCAAGACAGCAGCACAAATTCTTCATGAACGTGAATCATTTACTAGTCCCAGATCGTACAAAATCTAACCCAAATTCTAATAACACGGATAATGCATCTTCTGTATCTGTTCCATCTATCGATGATGAGATCGAAGGGAATTTGAGTGATTCTGATGATACCAACATTGAGGAATCAACCCAGGAAAACGATTTCTCCACGAAATCGTTCATCAAATCCGTCTCTGATTTATTTCTGGCATTATTCTCGTTGCATAAATCCAAATACGTGTGGTTACGAGGTGGCGCTATTGTACTAATTTTACAGCAGTTACTGGGTGGCACGGTGGAGAAATATATTAGAGACATGATCCAAACTGTTAAATCTGAATCGTACTTACAATCTCTGTTATTCAAAATCAGGCATCTTATTTGGCCTTCTGACAAGAAACCCGTCGTTGAGGAAACAAAGGACTCTAGCGAGCAAGAGAGAAAGAAGAATGCAATTGAGTGTAAATTGCTATTAGAAGTGTTAATCGTGGAAGTCTGTGGGAAAGTAGTTGGCTATCGCCATTCAAAGAAAGCAGCTCATCGTATTTTCGAAGTTTTACAAAATCCATACCTAAACGCTTCTCTATTATTCCAACTCTTGGACACTATCTTAAATGATCTGATACAAACAGAATCAAACAAAAAGACAGCGGTGGCAGTGAACAATTCGAAGCGAAGTGACCCATAACTCTATGTTTTTGGGCACTTCACCATAGAAACTTTTTTCAACATACAATTGTAATTTAATGAAAAATTAATGAAACATATAGTCATTTTACATATGAACTCAACGGTTATCGTATAGCATCAAAATCTTTAGCATACGATCTACTGAAACGTAGCCATACTTTGTACAACACTGTTGAAGATGCCTAAGCTGGAAGAGATTGAAGATTACGATGATATTGACAATCTAGAAATGGATTTGGCCGAATTGGACCCATCATTAAAGACGCCAATTGCTCCCAAGATTACTCCTACGGTAGTGAGAAGCCAAGATGCAGAAGAACAGCACCCATATACCAGCCCTCCTGCGGTAAATAGAGCCCACAATCCAGACCAAATTAGTCTAATCAACCCAAAAACTGGTAAATTGGAAGGTACCCAAAACATCGCTAGAGAGGAATTAAAAGCAATGAAGCGGTTCCAAATCATTTATCCATGCTATTTCGATATCAACCGTTCACATAAAGAGGGGAGAAGAGTGTCCCGTGAACTAGCGGTGAAGAACCCTCTTGCCAAGAGTTTGGCTGACGCAGTTCGGGAATTGAACTTACTATGTGTCTTTGAAGGTGAAAAGACTCATCCTCAGGATTTTGGTAACCCTGGAAGAATACGTGTTCTATTAAAAGAAGATGGTCAGTTAGCGTCACACAGTGGAGCTGGCAAGTATACAGGTGGTAAGAGACAATTACTGAATGATATTGCTAAATATTTGCAAAAACACCCGACGACAGTGCAATCGCTGAGAGAGATTCCTTACGGGTCTGATTTTGATAACGTTGAGTTTAAGAAGATTCCTAACGTGAAAGGCATAAAGATGAACGAGATTTTCCCCTTGCATAGTCCATATTTAATGGGTCATCCAATGACGAAATCGATTTATGACGCCCCACCTCCCAGCGTCACCGCTAGTGGCGAGCCTAACAAACCTATGAAGATGCCAAAGAACAAGTACAAAGTAGTACGGAGGTGAGGAGCTCTCTCGCTCTTGTCGTAATGCAAGAGTATTTAAAATATTGAATGTTTTGTATGTAAAACTACATGGGGTTCTCTAATCCTACACAAATAAGTAAGATGCTAATCGAGGTTTTCAAGCACCGTAGACTTCGATGTATTGTTTCATCTTGTTCTTGTCCTCTGGGCTCATTCTATGTTCCAGGTAGCTGACCACATGGTTCAAGGAGACGATGTTCAAGACCGGAATGTTGTACCTTTTGCTCACCGCAGCAGTAGCACTCAATTTATCCTTATCTTCCAGATTGACGACCTCCTTTCTATCCAAAGCAATAATGGAACCGACGACTTCACCCTTCTGTTGTTTTATGATTTCAAAGGCCTCATTTATAGCTGTCCCAGCGGTCATGACATCATCGATGATTAATATTCTCTTGCCCTCTAAACTGGCTCCGACAATGGTACCACCTTCTCCGTGGTCCTTGGCCTCCTTACGGTTGAAAGCATACTGGATATTTTGGAATTTAGAACCGCCAATCTCTGAAAGCTTAACACATACGATAGAAGCCAATGGAATACCTTTGTAAGCAGGACCAAAGATAACGTCAAACTTCAAGTCAGATTGGATGATAGCAATGGCATACGCAGTAGCCAAGTTGGAAAGCAACTTACCAGTGTTGAAAAGCCCCAAATTGAAGAAGTATGGCGATTTTCTCCCGGACTTGAGGGTGAACTCTCCGAACCGTAGAGCCTGGCACTCAATGGCTAGTTCTAGGAAGTTCTTCTGGTAATCTTCTAAAGGAACAGGACTCATCGCTACGTTCAAATATCGTCGTCTCACCAGCACCAAAAGCACAACACAAAGGAGCCAACAAGTGGATAAAAGCTCGTTTTCTATCAACGGTTTATCGAGCCATTTTTCCCAGATTTTTCAAAAATTTTCAATTCGATGTTTTTTCTCTTTTGGCACGCAATAGCGCAATGCGATGAGCCCACTGTGGTTCAACGCAAACAGCTGGTGTGGCGAGATGAAGGAGTGATCCACGCACGGTCTCGTCCTGGTGCTCTCATGTGCTGCAATGAATTTTTATATCTATATATATGCGACGTTGGGCTTACTACGTGCTCAGGGATGCGTGGGCTCGTATGGCAGAAGAAAAATCGAGACGGAGCGTGTGTAGTGTGTCTGTGTTGTTAACTTGTCTTCCCATGATGCAGGTTCGAGGGTCTATTGGTGCGAGGTAACAAAGTCTTGAACTTTCTGAACAAGATGCTCGACGGCCTTGTCAAGTATTAGGATGATCAGACCATCGCTGCTGATCTCGTACTTGATGTGGCCCTCGTTAGGAATGCAAATATCTTCGTCAAATTTGTCGAACCAGCTGTTCAACTCGTCTAGTTCGTCCAGTTGGAACGGGAGAGCTAGTTCCTCGATGAATTCGTGTGTGGATTTGGGTACAGATCCGTCGTTCAAACTCTGGTCCTGGCTGTCGACGGGCTCTTCCAAGAGAACCATCATTCTATAAGTTTGGTCATCACCCATTCTGCAACGCAAGTTGTGGTACCGATGTTCTTCACTGCTGGTGGACTGTCCAATGGGAGTGCCTTTGGCAACGACAATTGGCTATAATATTTTTTTTTCTTGATCGAAAAGAGAGAATTTGAATGGGAATGAAGGACGTTCACAGTTAGATACCCGGGAAAAAAGTCATAAATGACGAGAGAACGACTCCTTCATATCTCCGGTATCAGTATTGATCCATGGAGGTCGTTTTGGTCTGAATCGTTGTAGTCTCTTCCGTTGCCGTGAGAGGGGTCGTCCTGGATAGAGCTGTTGTCCACGTTGCCCGCGGCCGCGGCTTGTTCCATGTACAATGTATGATTGACTAAATTCAAGTACGCGTACATGAAGTTACTCAAAATAACTTGCTGTCTTAGCTCTCTTTTAGAATCACTTAACTTGAGATGACTTAGCCTGTAGATTGCTCTCTCGACATTGATACCTAACCGGTGGTCGAACATTATGACGGTTGATACGGTTAACATAGGGAGAGGGAATCCAAAGGCGCTATCAGTAAATTGAATAGGAGCGTTCGGCTTCCCCGGCCTTTTCACATCCGCTAGGGTCAGTTTCCTAGGTGGGAGCTTTGAGAAAATTGCATTCGATTGTGTCATTGAATTGTTCTCGGCGGGTTCAGATGTCTCTATTATAGAAGAGTGGTCGAATTCTTCCGGAACGTCTTCCATAGTAGTGTTGATTTGAGATTCACTGGAGTTGCTCCATTCTCTCGAATCGTCTTCGTCCAGCTCTTTGACCGTTTCCACAAAAGTGCCACTAGTCGTCCTCAGGCTTGTCACACTTACTGCAGGTTGCAGAGAGGGTTGATCCGAAGTGGTAACTTCCGGATCGTCAGACTTTTCAAGGACAACTCCATATTCCGTAGGGTGGCGATTTGATCCAACCAATATATTTTCAGAACTACCTGTCTCATTAGTTTCTAATTTGGAAGTTGATAAAATATTTAATTGCTTCTTGGTGCTAGTATGGAATTTGGTGACTTTCTTCTTCAAATCTAGCACAGATTTCTGATCTTTACTCTCTATCGTTTTCTCTGCATGCCTACTGTGTTTTCTTTTAAAGAGCTTGGCAAATTTATCTTCAATAGATTGCTTCATTCGTTGCGATGACTCGCCTGCATGGGAATGATGTTTCGATGTATGTACAACCTCCTCGTCAACTTCAACAGTCTGCTTCTCAGCGTCATATGCTGTGTTTGTGCTTGTCTTTTCTACCAAAGTATCTTTCTTATTTTGTGAAGTTTCAGGGACTGTGTGTCTATTAACTGCTACACTCGGTTCATTCTTCGATACCTGCACAGGAGATGCAAATATTGGAGAGTGTCTGTTCTTGGAATGATTACCACTTCTCTCTATAGAAGAAATAGATCCACGGTGACCCACGTTAAGATTAATAAAATCCTCATTATGGTCATTGTCGATAGGCACGGCTGCGTCTCTAGTAGAAGAAAATTGACTATTATTCTTCGTTAACCAAGGCCATGGCTCATCTGATTTATCCTTGGAGGATGCCTCAGCGGGGACCGCAGAAGCAGGTACATTATCATGAGCCTCCACAAATGCCTCAGCAGCTACTGTGGGCAATCTATCATCATGAGTCTCAACGCTTGTAGTATTCTCACGCAGAAAATATTTAGAATCTGCAGGTTTCACTAAAATACTATTATCAGAATTCTCACTAGAAGTGAAGCTATCCTCATGAGACCAGGAAGAATCCATGGATATATCCGGATCCCGGTTGTCTCCTGAAGTAGGTATTTTGTTCGAATTTGCAGCCACTTCAGCGTTTTTGTCAGGTGTCGGTTGCCCATAGTGGTCATATAAATCACTAATGGAACCTGGAGATTCTTGTAAAATATTTGCAGAGTTTGAGCCAGCCTTCTTATGTGAATATGGAGTCACTGCGTTCCTTTCTGGGAAGTTTCGATCATATTCTATCTCATCCTGTACAGTTGTTTTCAAACTTACACTTCTTCGTTTCAGAGATTTTTCTTTTATGTCTTTCTCTGCCACTTTCATAGAAGTTGATCTTATCCTATATGTATTGAATTTACTTCTTCTCAGTGAAGATCTTTCCGGTATGGAAAGACCATTCTTCATAAACATATTAGATGCAAATTCGGCATCAGAACTGTTGGTAAGTTTGCCCTTGTTTACTTTGTCAGGTTCGACCTCTAAATCAGGTTCAGAGTAATTTGATCCACTCATATTCAAAGTTCTTGCCAGAGTGACAGCGTCGGAATCAGTGAGGCCCGCGTTATTTGAGAGTTTTGTTAATTCATCAGTAATATCCTGTAAAGAAATTATTCTTTTGCGCCTAGAGGCAGATGTTCTTCTTGCCCTGGTGGGTATGGAATTGTCAACGGTTGTTGTTGTTTCATTGGTATCATCAGTTCTGTCGTTATTATCATCGAATTCTGTATACGACTTCCGTAGTGTGGAAGGTCTTCGTACTATGGAATTATTCTTTCTCTTGTAATTGTCAGAAATGTTATCTATCGAGTTTCTTGAAGTTTGAGCGTTTTGTTCTATTGGTTGATCTGCTTCATCATCGATCTGGATATTTTGTAGAGTATCTTGTACAAATTCAAGGTATTTCTGTGGTTTCACATTTGGATGCTTATTAGCTGGCACCCATAAAAGGTTATTTGTGAGGTCATTATTAGCAGATTGGTCTTCGAGAAGTGACGATGCCGATGCCGATGATGATGATGATGATGCCGATGATAATTCTCCAACCTGTGGTGAATCTGGTGTCGAGTCCTGTGAGGGCACATCCTTTGTTCTAACAGAGTTTAACCTTCTGGAGGTACTGTTCACCTTTTTTGAGCCTCGAGCCCACGAACTTGCTCCGCTTAAACTCCTTCTTGTTACCCTAGAAGACCTCGACTGTGGCGCCCCAGATGTAGACCCTTGTTCGCTATAGTCCTTGGACTGTGGGGTTATATATTCTGACTTTGTTACATCAAAGCTTGAGTCACTACTGGATTCATTTACTTCGCCCTCATTAGAAGAATCCATCGACAGGTCATTGGATGGTCGGGACCCGGAGAAGTTGGAGTTGAATTGTGATATATCTGTGTTCAATGAGTTTCGGTTGCTATTTACATGGAATTCTAGTTCGGGATCAATCAAAAGGTCCATTGACCCTATAGAAAGTCTCTTCAAATTCTTAACGTTTCTAACTTCATTGTCCAGGGACTGCGCTGCTATGAGGACTTCTGACTTCCTCTTGTCCAGTACATCGGTAGCCTCGTTCTTAGCTTTCTTCATGGAATTCTGGTTCCTGAATCTCAAATTACTTATATCCCGTCTTGATCTTGATTCATTAGAGTTCATCTTTGTAGGTTATCGCATATATGATCTGAAAGTAAATGGGGGAATAAGTTTCACAGCCTTCTTCACGTTCGATCCGACCCTTCTATCTAATTTTACTGGGAAATGCACGCAATTCTACCTAATGAGTTCCACTTGGCTATTTTATCTAATCTTGTGGCCAAATCAAAAACTAACGTGGGAAGAATCGAGAATTAAAAGAAAGAACGAAACCAAAAGAATTAGCTGGTCTGTAGTGGCAAGGCGGGTTACACTGTGGCCACCGTGGTACACTTTATTTCCTTCTTGATACAAGCAAGTGCTGAACAATACACATCAAGCAGAATGCAACTGCTTAATCGAATATTAAGAAAATGCTCGTCACGTTCATAGAAAGGCTACCCAGTATTACAAACCGGCATATTGACCAACGTAGGAAAATATGAAAAATACCTACAGCGAGAGTTAAACTGTGACGCGAGAGTTAAACCCACGGGCCACGCGGTTTTCGTCAACAGTTAGTTCCCTGTTGGGCTAAATATTTCCGCAAAAATTGCATTGTATTCCGAATGAATATATCTACCTTCAGCAGGAGTGCATTCTTTTCGTGTACTTGTACCGGGGAGGTAACCATAACAGCGGAAGCCAGACAGTTCCACACTCGGTAAAGTAAGGGATTCTTGTACTGAGCTGGTAACTGGCTCCGTCACGTGCCTTGCAGATGGGCAGAACGGACAGAACGGACGGCAGTGGCTCATCCAGTGCTGCCGCTGCGAGCGTATTCAGTCGTAGGCAAGCTCGTACGCCAACAACGTGCTGAGACATACAAACACATTACCAACAGTTTGAAAATACACCGGCAGCTTGCCATTAAGACGGCATCCTCTAATTACACTTGAGTCAACCCTGAGTAAGCATGGTATGTTCCTGTAGCAGCTGCCGTTACTGAATACTGTCGCCCTTGGGCCCAAATTTGGTAAACACACACCGCGGCTAAATTATATAAATCACACACTTCCGGCTGTTCCACAGCGACTCCTCCGCTACTAACACGCAAGGAGGTTTGTAACGACTCCGTGTAACCCACACTACACACCTACAGCTCAAAACCAGGCGCTGGTTCGTTTCATAAAGCGTAGAAACCTCGAGGTGGTAAAGTGGTAACAAAATGTGTAAAATCTCGTTTTTCACTGAAATTAAAGTGAATTTTAGTTAAAAGAACGAGATTGTAACCAATTGACAGCGTTTTTGGGTGTGGGGAAGAGAGCCATTGCGTTCTCTGTGTGCTTCACGATGCTATTTGAAAAGATGTTGCCGCGTTTTGCAACGAAGACTACTAAACGTCTGGTGTTAGGTCCTCAAAGGGCTGTTTTAATAAGGACTTTTAATCACAGTAAGACCCTCGCTGCTCCAGGTGACACCACGCATTTCGGGTCCAAGACTGTTCGTACCGATGAAAAAGCGAAGTTGGTCGGCGGTGTGTTTTCATCGGTGGCTTCAAACTACGATTTGATGAACGATATCATGTCTCTAGGGATTCACAGATTGTGGAAGGAGCATTTTATTTCGAAATTGGATCCGGGGAAAAGGCCTAATGCCACTGAACCTGTTAATTTTATCGACGTGGCAGGCGGTTCAGGGGACATTGCGTTTGGTATTCTGGATTATGCCCAGAAAAAATTCGATGATAATGTGTCGACAATGGATATTGTAGATATTAACCCTGATATGTTGAAAGAGGGTGAAAAGAGGGCCTTAGATCAAGGTAGGTATTACAACGACCCACGAGTTAGGTTTATGGTACAAAACGGTGAAAGATTAGACGATATTGAGTCGAATTCTAAGGATGTTTACACTGTATCGTTTGGGATAAGAAACTTTACTGATATCCAAGCAGGCTTGGACACTGCTTACAGAGTGTTGAAGCCTGGTGGGATCTTTTGCTGTTTGGAGTTTTCCAAGATTGAAAATCAATTGGCTGACTTGGCCTATCAACAATGGGCTAAATTACTGCCTGTCTTTGGCTCTATGGTGGCCAACGATTATGATTCGTACCAGTATCTAGTGGAGTCCATTGAAAGGTTTCCCGACCAAGAGACTTTCAAATCTATGATTGAAAAAGCCGGGTTCCAATCTGCAGGATATGAAAGCTTAACTTTTGGTGTATGTGCTATCCATTGGGGTACAAAAGTTTGAAACCCATCCGATGTATATCATTGCCAGGTAATGATGACAAGGCATATACGATATTTAGTACGCAGAAATTCTTTATCGCTCGCTACATAGATTCTATTTCAATTGATATTAGTATTTACTATTACTACTGTTATGATTATTATTATTGTTGTTGTTGTTATCATTAGTCTATATATTTACATTGACAAAGTCTATGTCATGAATTAGAGGCCTTGACATTTACAGGGATATCCAGTTTCATAGAACCGAGATGATGATCAAATTTCATTTGGACACGAATACCATACAATCTGCCAAACAAACAACTCTCGAAACTTGGGATTAGCGTCTCCTTCATGTCTCTATTCAATTTTAAGTTTAGTTGCATGATACTCTCATATTCTAATGCATCTTGTTTATCTTTCTTAGACCAAAGGCTCGATGCCAATTGCGTTGAAGATGAACTAGAGAACGGGGTTTGATGGTGTTTCGAGAAGACATCTGTCAATTCGTCATAATTCACATGTAAGTTTACAAAACTCTCAATGTCATTCATCATCTGTTCAGAGATGAAATCTTCGAACTTCAATTCCCTTGCAGAGTTCATTGTTCTCCCCACGTTGTATAGCTCATTCAATCTGATCAACTCTTGTTCAAACCTGGACCTATATTGCTTCACTTTCCTTTGGTATGATTTGAATTCGTGAATTAACTTCTTAATCCTTTCTGTGTTTAATAAAAAGTCTGGATGAAGTTTCACTGGGATTGAATAGTCAGAATGAACACTAATGGATATCAGACTGACAGTCACGCCAGTTACATTAGGTGGATCATGCGGTGAGCTATTCACAGATTGAATGCATGTTAGTTTTATTGGCAAATCAACTAAGGGGCCCTTCTCATCTTCTGGTATCATATCAGATGAACGCAGCCAGTTTTCCTGATCATGTTTATTCTTCAATTCGAACTTGTTAACTTTCCTGATTATAGAGGGAAGAGAGTATGGTAAACTCTTCTTGGGAATGACACAACTAGCCACTATTAGACCTGAGTTATCATTTGACATCGAGCTCCTAGTAGGGGTTATGCTGTTACTACCACTTTTGATAGCGCTAAGAGAATCTGTAGCAGATAATGACTGTGAACTACTAGTTGCTTTCAAAGATGTGGAGATGACTGATGACTCTATCCTTTGCGGGCTCAAAGATCTGTTTAGGTTCTTTCGTGAAGGAGATGGAGACAGAATGTTAGTAATGATTTTACTCGATTTGCTGGTTGTTGGATTTATCTCTAGAGTATTTAAATCCTCGGTACTTTGCTTACCATGCGAACTCAACGATGCACTAGAGCCCAGAAATCCAGAAAAGAACCCACTAGACTTAGATTGCATCCCACTACTCTTGTTCTTGTGCTTGTTTTTGAACTTGTAACTGAGCTCTGATTCAACAATATCCTGGTTAGCAGCCATCATGTTAGTATTAAACCTTGCCATTTGCTTCAATGGCATTGCTGAGTCATCTAATCTATTATTAATATGGAGTTGATCCATCTTTCTCCTCAGGATTTCTTGTGAGTCTAATACCGTGTCCCCATCTTCAAAGGACCCAGTAAGGTCATTCTCATGAATATCGGCGCTAGTTATCGGTAAGTTACTCTCCACTTTATTGAAAACTTCCTCTAAAGCTTTTAATCTTTCTTCAATCAATTCCCTTAAACTATTCAGCTGTTTTGATGATGTTTCTTCTCGTTTCAAATTAGAATCAAAACCAAAGGGTATTATCCTAAGGTTATATTCCTTTTCCTTCATAATATTTAATTGTTGCGTCTTGGGATCTTTGCCCACTAACCTTGCATCTACCATGTAGTTGATAGACACGTCTCCACCAGATAAATCATTAGTTAAGACCGGAGACCCCTTCATTCCCAAGTGGCCGCATCCCAGGGCTTCATTGACTCGGATGCCCGAATATTTGAAATTATTCTTAAATTTGTCTACACCGTAACTTGGCGGTAAAAGACAATGAGAGTGTAGCTCATGTTTACAAGCAACATCCAACAATTGATGAGGCAGCTTAAACAAAAACATCTTCTTATACTTAGTATGAGGAGCTATGACTCGATTAGCTGGTAAACCTATAATGGATCCATCGCTTTCATCTCTCTCCCCAGCCACGATCGGGACTCCAGAACTTAAGTCCATGTCTGTATACGACCAACTTGCACTTAAATCCACCATCCTTAGAAACCTCTTCACGGTCCTCTTACCCTTTTGTTTATCTATAATCGATGTGTAGCCTTCCAAAGTCACATAAAACATTTCAAAATTCAATGGTTGAGATGATTTATTTTCAATGATGATATACCCATGCGTAATATCCCCTGAGTAAAACTCCTTCAACATCGATTCTTCTTCAGAGGTTTGGTGTGGTTTTGGTGCTGTCTTTGTTAACCTAATATGGATGTCAATTGGGGCAGAAGCCTTTGGTAGAGAGTATAACTTATCAATGACAATATTGTCTGTATCGTTTAGATCGTCTTCAAACGGCACATTTCCCGAGAGAGTGTGCTGAAAAGTACCATATGGCCTTAGCCCATTAATATCAAATCTCTCCACATTCATCCCATTACCATTAAAGTGGGAAGAACTAATATCTGTAGCCACTGTTTCATCAATATAGTTTGGTGGGAAATCATGCCGATCAGGATCCACGTTACCTGTTGGGATATGTCTGTGTAACGCGTTGTAGAATTCAAAAGACGGTAGGATCTCAATCAGTAACGAATCATCGTTGGTACCCTCGTTTACACCAGAGTCATGCGACTGGGTATTCTCGGACCTTGGATAATATTGTAAGTCAGGTGGAGCCGTGGGCAGCACTCTAAAATCCGCACTGATCCCATGTGTCAGTTCCGATCTACCAAGCTTCACCAGATTTGAAGTCGAAGCGCTTCTCGTTCTGTCGGCTATCGAAGATGCGGGTGTCGATCCTATCACTTGTTTCCGACCGGAAGCAGCTTCTGAGGGGCTACGGGAGCTCTGACTTGGACTCGGACGAGCAAACGGTCTAGAACGAACATTCGTAATATCAGTTCTCGACGAATGGAGCGGAGGTCTGCGCAATGACTGAGTACTATTTGTAAGGCCGTTTAATGAAAGTTCCACCATACGCGCTTTTGATTCACTTACAAGTCAAGGAATAATACCAGGTTTCTCAATGCGGGGCCACCAATTGCAATGACTAGACCACTCAGTATATATTAGCGATGAAGTTAGGCTGGTGTTGCTCTGTTATATGTGCTTCTGTATATATGGGATGGAAATATAGTGAAAATATCGCTACACAATTTTTTCACTTACTATGGGGGTCTGCCATTGACAGGTGTGCCAGGCTTGGCGATGGGTATTCGGCACGTCGTTCTTGTAGCATGGTCAATGCACTCTTAGTTCTGGTGTGCTTGTGGCAATGTGCTTGTGCCAGTGCGCTTATTCCAATGCTTGTGCCATTGCGCTTATACGACGTAACTGCTGCTCGAGATGCGGTTCAGATTCTTCAGTTCAAGCTGATCCTGAGCATTCAACTCGCCAACGCTATCCCACAAGTTTTGAAACTCGTTGAGCGAAAAGAAGTTCTTGTCCTGTCTTTGTACAACCCAAAGCAATTCTTTGGCTCGTTTATGTCTTTCCCTATCGGCCTCCATTCGGCTTAGCACGCTGGACAGATCTGTTTCCACCTCTGTTGTGGCACCTGGGCCCGTTATTAGACCCGTGTCGTTATACCGTTGGAAGAGTTGGCGTTGTATTTTACATCTTGATTCCAGTAATTTACGAGTATTCTCGAGTCCCTGTGGCCCAGTGGTGGCAAATTCAGTGACCACCACCCATTCTCCATCTACTTCGGATGTCGTGCTCGTATCTAGACTGGTGTCTAGTGGCTCCACCTGAAGTAAAATCAATAACCTGTCAAAGATAGCCCTACAGACATGGTAGTTGGCCAGTGCTTTCACATCCCCAGCCGGCAACGCGAGTTGGAACACCATATCCAAATTCGGAATCAGTATATCATCCAGCACCTTGTTGCGGAGTGGCAACGTCGGTTGCTTGTGCAAACTGGTGATGATTCTTTCATAATAAATAACCACGTACAACCTTTCCAAGCTGTCTAGTTTACCCATGGTATCCAGGAGACACTGTTGGAAGTCCTCATAGTGGTGTTTGTAATTGAACAGGTAGAATTGCACGGGATCGAAGATCGAGATTGCCTTGGACGGTGTACTCTTCGGTGTCGCCTCTACTGTCGAGCTCGGTTGGTTGTTCAGACTCTTTTGCAAGTTCTTTATCACCTGAATAAATTGCAACCTGGCCTCTAGAGAGTCCATACTGGGCAGCGGCGGTGGTGGTAGCTCTCGTAAAAGTCTTTCCTACGGACGTCCAATGTCTCGATGGGCACTGTTTTCAATATGTAGAGAGCGCATATTAATTAGTTTATATAACAAATACGTGAGAGAGTCCTAAAAGTGCGGATACCAGCATTGTATGCCTCGTTTACTGGGTAATAGAGTCTGGTTTATCAATGGAGAGAACAGTGGGTGTCGCCTGGGTGCAAGCAAGCGGGTCCCCCGGGACTCAGCCATTGGAGGCCGAGCCTCAGCGACATCGCAAGAAAACTTTCTCCCTCACGGCTCGATGCAATTTTTTTGTAATCAGCGGTGTAGTCCTCGAATGGTCACAACTCTTCGTCTTGCTTTGTGCTATTATGCATAGGATGATTGGTGTAGTTCGAGTCCCTGTACCCGCCGTGTGATATCATAGCAGGATGTGTATTGACAATATCAAACATTGGCTTAGAAAACTCGGGAACAGCACCTTCTCCAGAGGCCAGAAACCTCTCCCTCCCCGCCAACGGCGGCATCTCTCCAGAGAGTTCCAACATGGCATTAGGCCTCGTATGTGTATTGTGTAGAGGCGCCAATTTCTGCGGCATTCCGTCGGGCCCATGCTCCTTCGCCGAGTGGGTCATTTGCAGCCCGTTGCCAGACTCGGGGCCTGCCAAGTCTGTCGGGCTCCCCACACTAGTAGTCGTTGGGTATACGGGACTGTGGGTCAAATCTCTGAGCGCTTGCACGGCCTCCATATCCCTGACGTTAATGTGATCGGACGGGTCAGAGGGCCTGCTCGCTGCCTTCTGTTCAGTACTGACCGGCGCGTCCCTCCGCCTACGCCCGCTCCCGGGCTTCCTACCCTCGCGGAGCGTCTTACCCTTTCCCGGCTTCCTCCCGCTTCCGGGCTTCCTGCCTTGCGCCAGAGTCTTAGCCATACCAAACTATCCTATCTAGTTAAATAACGTTAACGGCTCGAGCTGTCTTGAGAAACCTGACAAGCTTACACAGAGCCGTCACAAGCGCAACGGGGGTATGGCTAGAGGGCATTGGACCTCGTTCTTTTGGTTTTGT
Organism: Sungouiozyma intestinalis; assembly: GCA_003708845.3. Taxonomy (NCBI): domain Eukaryota; kingdom Fungi; phylum Ascomycota; class Saccharomycetes; order Saccharomycetales; family Saccharomycetaceae; genus Sungouiozyma; species Sungouiozyma intestinalis. The sequence goes on along the minus strand of PPOJ03000058.1, from coordinate 12,662 downwards.
TTTTAAAAAAAAAAAATTTGTGAAAAGTAATTAGGGCACAAATTGCTAAATTAGGGTTTGGATATTGCCCTAACGCATGTAATTAGGGTCTGGGTGTGCCCTTATTCACGTGATAGGGTTACAATGTGCCCTCATCCACGTGATTAGGGCAACACTCAAACCCTAGTCTTCTTTTTCAAGCCCTATTCCACGTGACGGCGACCTCTCTCTCTCAACTTTTGAAGCCTCAATGCCCATTTAACCAGTGACCATCTGGCTGTGGTGATGAGTTCGTATCCCGTTTGTGTTCTGTTGGTCACAGGGGCAAGGTGGTCGCTGTCGTCAAAAGCTGTAGATGAGTCTTCCCGTTGTAGATGAAAGCAATGATGCCGTTCACGCGCAGGACCAAGCGCAATTGCCCGTAGAAGTGAAGCATCTGCCTGCGAATTCCCAAGCTGAGGAGCAATTGGTGAAGGCTCTGGCGCTTCAGTTGAAGCCTGCGAGAGTCGGGATCACCAGCACCGCATTCAAGCAGCTCGTTATGGTCACTGACAAGCAGTTAAACTGTGTGATCCAAGAATTACAAAGGATATCTTTACTCCATAGGAGGCCCACTGCGAACATGGCAGACGTGGAGTTATTGCTGCGGCAATCGAACCTCGAGGTCTCGGATCTGGCCCTAGAGCTTGCAAGGTCGTCTCACATCAAATCTACTTACCAGATGTCCGATGGCTCAGAGGCTGCAGACACGACCGTGAAGGAGAAGGACACAGTGCAATTGTTCCAATCTGTTGCTAGAGACCAAGAGTACTCGAAACTGATGCAGACCAGCGCAGCACACACTAGCAAGCTGCCGTCGTGGCTGCCGTCGTTCCCTCCCGAACACACGTTCAAGTTCACGCCGCAGTACAACCACCCAATAACGGACGAGAGGGTTATCAAAGAGAGGCTCGCCACAGAGAGCAAGAAGACTGAACAGGCGTTGAAGAATTTGGTCGAAGTCAACGAGCCCGCATTACCGCACGTTGCAATTGAGCCGCACCATAACGATGAACCGAGTTCCAAACACGAGATGGTAGCGATCTTCGGTGCCAAACAAAAGAACGGACACTGGGAACCGTTGGCACCGCCAGCAACGGGCAAGCGCTTCGACGTCCACGAATATTCGAACGCAAGAATAAAGTTGGCAAGACAGAGAGTGACAAACTTCGAGCTCAGGCAGATGGCCATTGAGAACAACCCTTTCCTACAAATGACTAACATGGTCGTCTCTGAGGAGACCAACTTCCCTGCAAAAGCGGTCCTAATACGAGCAAAATTAGCAAGGTCGCTGGGTGACCTCGTGGCTAGTCTTCCAAAGTTGAAACACAAGAGAGCCAAGATCGTCAAGAACGCGCAGACGGCTCGAAGCCAAAGGTTGGACGAATTGAAAAAGAGGCAGTTGGAAGAGCTCGAGAAAAATGGTGGAGGTGCGGCTAACATTGAAACATTCTTCACCAGCTCTGCAGTTGACATAGACCACCGCGGTGCAGACGATATCTTCGGCTCTCTGGAGAGCAGTAGCAGTGACGAGGAAAGTACTGTTGAAGCCGCACCTGCGGAGCCTGCGGAGCCTGCGGAGCCTGCGGGACCTACCGAGTCCATTGACTCCACTGAACTCAATACCACCGTTAACGCTAATGGCACTGCTGGCACGCCTGGCACGCCTGGCGCTGCCAGTCCCGCCACGTGGCACGGGCCTCATGCCGGGCAAATGTCGGTTAATGCGACCGTGTCTTTTCCAGAGACCCATTCCACTGAACCACGGCTAACACAAACTCAATTGGGACCTGGGAACAATGCACCAGATACTCCTGCATCATAGCACGCCCTAGAACATGCCACACAGACCATTACTATATATTGTGTACCTACTTGCCATAGAAGCCAATAGCTGGCATGGCGATGACTACTGAACCTGTTTGCGCTCTTAGAAACGCCCATAGGCATTTGTACCGTAATACCATTAAAAAAAAAAAATTATGAACCGTGGTACAGTTCTATCGAGAATAACAGCACAGATATACTCTCGGTGGTGTGCGTATAGTGGGTAATATCATTCAAGTGCTGTTTGTCGAGCTTTGTATAAGTATCATAAGTTGGTGAGTCGACTTTTGGTTACGAAAAAGGCTTCTTGGTAGACAATTGAAGGCTGAAAAGGAGGTTTTCCACAAGTGATTATAGACGTGACAGACGTAGGAACCCTGATAACCACGGTTATTTCGCTACACAGATTGAAAGCTGTTGCAAGGTTTTGCTTAGCTGTGTTTTCCAAGTAGTTTTTGTGCTGTATCGATGGGGTTATTGCCAAGGTTTAGGCAAGCTGGACAGGCCACCGCCGGTTTACCGAGTTATACGGGAGACGATGAGAAGAAATCGAGATTTATCCCGAAGGGTAAGAGGAAGCAACAGTACAGTGCTTTGACGGTAGTATTGGCTGTCATCTTGCTGTTGTGTTACTTTTTAAAAAGTTCATGGCCGTCGTTGCATCGCCTTGATGCACCAACATTTTGGGAGGATCCAAACATAGAGACTCAACATTTGGAAGAGGCCGAGTATTATAATCACGATTTTGAGAACATTGATCCCAACGTGCTAAAGAAATATAACGATGGGTTTGATCATTACATTTTGAGCTCGACGTCGGGAGAAGTGGTTACTCCAGAGGATGAGGAGAAGTATGCGCAAGAGTTGCAGATGCTTTTGGACTCTACTGTGGAGATTCATGATATGAAGAACTACGATGGTAGTGGGCTCGGTGCCCAGAACAGGGAACACGTGCTGTTATGTGTGCCTTTGAGAGACGCTGAGAGGGTTCTACCTTTAATGTTCAAACACATTATGAATCTAACGTACCCTCACGAGTTGATTGATTTGGCTTTCTTGGTCAGTGATTGTTCTGAGGGGGATAAGACATTGGATTCCCTGTTAGCTTATTCTAGCTTCTTGCAAAACGGGACCTTGTCGCAAGTGTTTGCAGATATGGACGCTAAGGGGGAAGCTAACGATGATGGTAGTTCCCACCTGCACTTGAAATACATGAGCAAAGAATACTTAGCAGCCGTGAAGAACGCGTTCACCCCACCATTCCATCCAAACTATGATAAACCGTTCCGTTCAGTTCAAATCTTTGAGAAAAATTTCGGTCAAATTATTGGCCAAGGTTTTAGTGATAGACACGACGTTAAGATTCAAGGTATTAGAAGGAAATTGATGGGGAGGGCTAGGAACTGGTTAACGGCGAACGCTTTAAAGCCATACCACTCATGGGTTTATTGGAGAGACGCCGACGTGGAGTTGTGCCCGGGAACTGTCATCCAGGACTTAATGGCTTTTAACTATGACGTCCTGGTTCCAAACGTGTGGAGGCCCTTGCCAGAATTTTTAAACAGAGAACAGCCGTATGATTTAAACTCATGGGTGGAATCTGACGAGGCATTGAGACTAGCCAAGACGCTGGACGAAGAAGATGTCATTGTAGAAGGTTATGCTGAGTATCCAACGTATAGAGTACACTTAGCATATCTACGTGATTCAAGGGGAGACCCAAAAGAATTGTTAGATTTAGACGGTGTTGGTGGTGTTTCCATTTTAGCAAAGGCAAAGATTTTCAGAAGCGGTGTCCAATTCCCTGCTTTCACATTTGAAAACCATGCAGAGACTGAAGCATTTGGCAAGATGGCCCGTAAAATGGGTTACAGAGTCGGCGGTTTACCTAATTACACATTGTGGCATATTTATGAACCAAGTGATGATGACTTAAAGGAAATTGCTTATAAAGAACGGGATGCTAGGCGTGGAGGTCAGAAATAAATCCATGTGTAGTTGAATTTCCTTCCAAAACTATATAAATTATAGATAAAAACATATCCTGTTAATATAAAGGTAAAAGTCAACCGAAAATAATATTTAGGAGTGTCTTGTTATTGTGTAGATAAAGTTTGAAGGTTCTTCCTCTGTACATGTTGGTACCAATTAGAGCCGTAAACCATATTCCAGTTGAAACGTTAAGATTAAAGGTTTTATATATACGCTTACGCTGAATAAGTGTATCGCTACCTACACTCTTTGTTCTTTTTCTATTAAAATGTCCATTAGAATTTTTTACCTCGTTATCAACAGCATAGCCCTAGTAGAGGTAGAGATGTTCTTATCGATTCTAATGCTTATAATTCTAACATCACATCTCTGGTCTCTCGTAGAAATCCGGCTCGTCATTTGAAGCACCCAGAATGTTGGCTGCATACATGAAACTAGAGTGTTGCAATTGAGCTAGATATTGGGCCATTACATCTGAGCCTGGAATTGCTGTTACATTATTTTTTGTATTTTGGGAAGAACCGTTAGAATTCATTAAAAATTCCTCGTCATCGTATCCCTGTTGACTTTCGTCATCCAATAGAGCATCATTATTCCGTGACATGTTTGTATTCTTATTCGAGCCTTTCAAACGACCGTGAGTTTGAAGCTTGTTAAAAGATCTTTGAATTGTAGTTGGTGCAAAGGGGGGTTTAGCATCCAGTGCTGCTTGAGAAGGGTTTATTTGTACCCCATTCGCAAAGGGATCTCTAAACCTGCTTTCTTCCATATCCGAGTACAATTTTTTTCTAATGTCGTCATCGGCATTGATAGGTGCATCTAATACCCATTCGACCTCTGATGAAGAGCTTGATATGTTCCCGTTTTCTTCAATTGATTTTAGTGCAGACTCCTGGTTATCATTACTAGCCAGCGGAATACTGGTAAAACTATTGTCTCCTTCAACAGCCCGATTTTCTGGTTCTAAACCAAGCAGCATATCCCTTTGAGAGGGATCGGATCCCACGATAATACCTAAAGAATCTAAATGAAGTGGCCTTGGTATTCCATCGTTCTCAAGACCTTGACTCTGGTTCCCCATGGTGTTCAAAAAGGTTGCTTCTTCTTCCTTCCGTCTCTTTTCCTTAAGTTGGTGCAATCTAATATTATGACTAGGTTGTTTCACCTTCTTATAGAAATTAGAATTCTTCTCTGAAACAAGGTTTCTGTTGACGTTACCACAACGGTCTTTACCATAGCTTATCACAAATCCTTCATATCTATTATCAAACCTTTGATTAAATACTGCACTTCTATTGTGAGCATCTTCAACAAGTCTTATCCCAGAAGTTATGTTCATGAAATTGACCCAACAACAGTGACTGTCGCTTAAATAATTGATTTGTTCAATAGGTCCATAGTAAGAGAAATCTATTCTTAGCTGTTTTGCCGAAGGTAGTTTGTATTTCTCATGATAGGTCTTATAGTCTGGATCATTTATGAATTTATCTTTGAAAGCAAATTCTGGTAAACTTACGTACACATTTCTACTCCCACCGACAGTTACAGCAAGGGCGATAGACTTGTTTAAAGGCCCTGAGTGTTTTCCCCACCCTAATTTCAAAGTGTGACCATGTAGTACAATTGGATTGATGAAGGCATTAGCATAAAATTGGACAGCGGCTGAAGCTTCAATAAAGGTTATAAAACAAATTCTTTTGGATTCGATAAACTTAACACTTTGTAAAATACCACCACGGACGACATTACAAATATCTTCTGCTTTGGATCTGGGATTAATATTACCGATATAAATAGTTCTATTGCCTGCATCAGTACCCATTGCAGAAGCAATCTTTTCTGAAGCGTCTAGTTGATACTCTAGTGAATCTGATATCGGGTGTACCCCACTGAACCGATACGGTATATTTTCTCTGATAAAAGGGGGCTGTGCCATCCGGTTTCCAAATGGCGGCTCCATATATGGTACCTTGCTAGGAGTATTTCGAAGCAGTTCAATATCCATGGGACGACTAATATCAGTTGGTCCAAAAGCAGGAGAATCCATCACAGGTGTCATACCTAGCCGTAAGGATGAGCCTGGAACGTACATTTCTTGAGGTTTGGGAGTTCCTAATCCCCCCACATTCGACACTGACCCATTAAAGCTTTCTGAAACTTGCAAATTGGTTGGGTGTTGAGTTGCAAACTCATAATACGGCGTGGTATAGTCAGCTGCATCGATGGTAACATGTTCCTCTGCCAGTTTTAGATTTTTTAACTTACTAGTGAGAATGTTGGCATCTTCTTGTATTGACGGTATCAAGTCAGTAGACATACTTGGTACTCCCAAGAGTGGCCTATTGGAAGAAATTGACTGCCTAGAGCTTATAGGAGTTAGCCTTGAAGGGCGTCTACTGGTAGTTTCTTTAGTTTCCTTCTTCGGAGAAGCTTCACCGTTGTGCTTTGTGTCTGTAACTTTTATAATATCGTCATCATCCCGAGTTGCTTCTGGTGAGGCCAGGACAAAAGTGCATTTGTGGATTCCAAGCTCTTCAGAGACAACCTCCAAGTATTCCTTCACTTCAATAGCCATGGAGATGTTCAAAAAAGTTAGTATACAGTAATTTTTGCCAAACGTAGAATTTTTCTTCTTCGAGTTGACGAGAAGGATCGATTCTAGAATATGCCTTTTATTAGATTGATCTAAAAATGCTAAAGTATCATCCAGTTTGTCTCTGTCGTCATGAACATTCTTCTTACGGAATTCAATCATAATGGCTCTTGTTGACCCTGGGACAAGGACATCGGATTGCAAACGGCGCAATTTTCTTTTGGGTGTATTAAGGATAAGCACACCATTGTTATCATTATTACCGTTATTTGCCTGTGAGGATGCGTCATTTAATTCATACACCAGATGGACAAAATCGATTCTCAATGATTCTGAATTCAATCTTTTCTTAAAATGTTTCAGATTTTGTAAGACGCTGTTATAGAAATTCAAACATGTCGCTGATGAGAGGAAGCTGACCAAGATGTTCTGGTATTTCCCGCTATCCTTTCTATTGTTTAAGAGATAAACACTCTCGATATCCGTACATTGCACAAACCCTTTTATAAACTCATGAAGGTGCACAATTTTATCCACGTTTTGAAACACCAGGGATCTGGTTCGAAAGATATCGTCACCCTTGGGCAAGATCTTATACGAGATCTGGAACGGTGTCTGTTTAAGTTTCGCCATCCCACCCTTATCGACCGTATATCCTAGGCCCGGTGTGGGGAGCGTGTAGTTCGTAGAGTACCTAGGAGCGTCATTCATCGCTAGGTTCCGGTCTGACAGCTCCAATTTGTAACTGCTGAACGTCTTGGACGATTGCGGTCTACTCTGCCTTCTACCACCCACAGGGTTGATGTCTCTTGAATACGACGCCCTGGCTAAATTTGGAGAAGAGACAAAGGGAGACCCCATCAAAAGATGAGACGGTAACAACGTGGCACCGTACGCGCTGTCAAACGGCGTGAGAGGCGCTGTAGGTATCGGAGAATTGGAAACGTTCATATTGTAATTCCCCATACTCACCGGCGGCTGCGACAACGGAGGCGGACCCGGCAGGGGAGAATACTGCATAAGATGGTCTAACTTCGGGTTATACATCATATAGCTTCGAGAATTGGTTCGGTACGGTTGATCATTACCAGGATAATGTTGGTATCCGCTGTTTCGTCTAGAATTCGGATTCATGGCGATAAACACACGTTTTTCGCGACAATTCGAAGCAAACTAGTATTGATCTTCAATCAATCAGACCTGAGAGTACTGGACCTGCCACTAGAGAGAGTAATATGAGAGAAACTGCCCCTCTTGGTAAAAATAGAATATCACCCAAACTCTTGTAAAAAAAGCCAACCACCAATTTTCTCCCTTATTGGAACTGATATTTTTGCAATAGTGGACACCAATTCTTCACGACCCAAATCCCAAACGATATCCAATAGCTTACAGAGTCACGGTGGGTGGTATACCATTGGAATTACACTTCAGTAATGGAATCTCTGCGACTCCAACAAATAAAACTAGAGATCAATCGTACGTGGTGATTATATACTGGATTTGGTGCCATTTGGGCCCATTGAGCGCGGTTTCTGGGGTGTGTATTGAGGTATTTGGGTGGTTTCTATGGCTCTGTGGGGAGTATGTCAGGGTACTGTTGTGCCCAGTACTCTTCGACTGATTCTTGGAACACTCGCAGCGCTTCTTGGCGATATTTGTCGATGCCAAAATCTTCGGAGACCTTAGATACTTGTAGTTCTATCATTTGGTTGCGTAGTGATTGGGCCCGGAGGGTCGTTGGGGCAGGTTCTGTGACGTCTGGCTCCTGTGGTGTGACCTCCTTTCTCACCGAGTGTTCAATAGCCAATTTCTTGAAGTACGAGTACCCAGCGTGTCCGTCGTACAGGAAGTATGGGTACGAGCAGATCCTGTTGTTGTATAGGTACTGGTTCATGTCGTAGACTACAACGTCCCACGAGCTGGCCTCTGCAGTAGGGCGGTATTTGACCACATTGGCTAAGAACCTCATTTTACCAGCCATCGTGGACACAGCCACCTTATGTTCATCTGAAGTGAAGTATAGACAGGTTGCGACCAGCGCACCCACGATAAATATCGCAACGGTGACAAACAGTGGAAGAAAGTCGTTGTTGATAACTATGGCAGCCAAAATGTCGACCACGATCAGGAGCAGCATCACTTTCACTGCTATGTATGTGTAGAAAACGTATAGCCAGTAGGTCAGATGCGTATGGAACACTTGGCATGGTAAAATGACACTTTCTGGCGAGATGGGCGCAGCACCACGCAGCATTCCACGCTTGGAGTCATCGTCAGCTTGGTTATCTTGAAAGCTGGACATTTGTTAGTCTAAGGAGAGACTGGGTAAGCAGTCACACTATAAGCTCTTGGTGGAGTATAAGCCCTTGGTAAGCCTTTGGAAGAGTTGTAAAGGAACAAAGTAAAGAAATTTCAATGGATGCTTTGACGTAACCACTTCTCAGCCACAAGCACGTGAAACTCGACTAGTGTAGACGAGGCGCAATGGGAGGCCCGCTTCGAAGCAATGCTTTTGCTCTAACCGGTGCGTTTGCCTTAAGCGATACGGATTGGCTGTTCGACTGCAAGTCCTGTTGTTGCAAAGAGAGAGAGTGTGTGTGTGTGTGTGTGATGTAAGCCAGCAGAGGCAAGAGAAACGGTCCAAGATCTCTGTATAGTTAGTAGCTTGCGATTGGATTCAAGGTTTTTACAACACCGTTCAGTTGCTCAGAGTGGTCGACAGTTGGTGTCGAGTACGGGACGATAAACTATCTGTGAACCACACCTTAAAATCTAAGGATCCCAAGAGTAACAGATGCTTCGTCATTTGCATTGGTGTTTAAGGACGGTTCTCGAACGATACAAGAGAGTATAGATATCAATGGTTTTCACATACAATTACCCTTAGCGATGCAAGAGAGTTAGCATCAGCGGGGCGCGAACAACTTAGCCTTGGTTATTGTTTGACGTTGTAACACATAGCAATTACCGTATTACACGAACACAAGCTCTGATTGCATATAGAAAGGCCAATTTTTTCTAACTCTTCAACTAGCGAGAAGCTATCCAAGCATGCAATAACAAACCTCAGTGGGTTTTATTGTACAAGAAGCAGTGGGGAAAAAATTTAGAGCTCTGTTGAAGTCACGTAAACCAGATCCCAAAGGAACCAAGGCAGGAGAAACGACGCTAGAAATGAGAAACGTTAAGAGAACAGAGAATAGAGATAATAGTAATGTCGATATCGTAATTGGCACGGCTGTGGGAATACATCGAACCAATCAGAAATGGATGATTCGTAACTACGAGCCTTTGGAAAATCCTCCTACTAATGTGGGTCCTTCTATGTACAGTAATTCCCGCATCGCTGGAAAGGGAGTCTTGAGAGTGAAGACGGACGGTAGTGGGGACTATAAGGATATTACAGTATATTATTGTCCAGAGATAGACGTAACCGTGCTTTCTGCACTCGCATTAAACGAAGAAACAGGTTTCCACTTAATAACAAACCTCACGGAATTCACTAATGGTAAATTGACTATGAGGCTATACAGTAAGGATGGAAGGGTTTGTGTAAACAGTAAAGACCTCATAATTCCGGTCACTTCATCTTCGAGAAATAAACCGTTAATAAAAGAAAATGCTGCTGAGCCAGAAACTTATGACACAGCTAACACTACAAAAGTTGAAGACTCGAGAGAATTTGCTAAAAAGAGGACTCCAAATGTCCATGAAAAACGGGGAAAGATGAAGCGATACGGGGCAACCAAGGGAAATAAAAGTCGTCATATATTCGATTCAAAGAACTCTAATACACTCAACTTTCACCAAGCTATTACCAACAATAAGGATCCAATCCAGCGTCAGAAATTCCAAGATGCTTATGACAAAGAATTAGACAAGCTCGTAAAGATGAAAGTGTTCGATCTAGACGTTGAGATTCCAAGACACTCTGTACCTAAGGAAAAGATCATACCAACACGGTGCAAGTTTTCTATTAATCCGGACGGGTCACACGAAGCTATAATAGTATGCAGAGGTGATCTCCAACATGAATCCACGTATTCTGAAATACGCACAAATAATCTCAAGCGCGACTCATTGAAACTCTTCTTCATGATCGCTAACAACAACAGAATGGTACTTCAAACGCTACATATAAACCACGCATTATTGTATGCAAGCTTGCAAGAGGAAATATATGTACCACATCCGCACCAGAGAGATTCTGTGACACTATTAATGAAAACCATGTATGGATTAAAACAGAGTTCAAAGGAATGGAACGAGTATCTAAGGCGTTCTCTCAATAAACTTGGCCTATACGATACCAGTCATGTTCCGGGAATTTTTGAAAACAAGAAACTGTCCTTGATGGTAGCGGTATACGTGGATGATTGCTTCATTGCAGCTAAGGATGAGGAATCACTCAACAACTTAGTTACTAGCCTTAAGAAAACTTTCGAGCTTGAAGTGACTGGCAAAATGGAAAATGGCCAGCTAAATGCCGACTTTCTTGGCATGGACGTTGAATATGTCATCAATAAAGGAACACTGTCGCTATCGCTGGAATCGTACATTACAAGCATAGAAGAGCAGTTTAAAGAGGATGTCGACAAGATTAAGGACGCAACCGTACCCCATGTAATGGACTACAAAATCGATACTGGAAAAGTAGAAACATTACCTTTGAAACAACGTAAAATAAGAAAGGGCGACTTACAAAAAATCATTGGGATTCTAAACTATATCAGTTCCGCAAGTAGATACGATGTTCTTTTTGCTACCAATATGGTAGCTCGTTATGTGAATTATCCAATAGATGAAGTTTTCCAGATGGGATATAAAGTGCTAAAATACCTCTTCAATACAAAATCACAAAAAATGGTATTCAACAGGGAAGACAATCCGAAATCTTCCATTACAGTAATGATTTCCGCGTCACTGGGAACTGAATGGGATGGTAAATCTAGACTAGGTGCAATTATATGGCATGGTGGAAATTTGTATAAAATGATCTCCAAAGCAAGCAAAGGAATTTGTCAATCATCTAATGATGCAGACCTAGAGGCTACGTCGTTGGGAATCAGAGAGGCCGATTTTGCTGTGCAACAACTGGAAGAACTTAAAATACATGAAAAAGTACAGATTAAACTGCTTACAAGTTCTGACGCAGTGCTGGAAGTTTTAGGCACAGAAAACTGAAGGAGGGGGCCGTGAAAGTAAGGTTGATACTTGAAATGGTTGAAGGCACTAATAGCATATTAAGTGTTCTAACAGACCAATGGCAACAAATTGATTTGAGAACATTGATTGTTGGTAACAGTGTATAGAATCCAGTCAGCTGAACTTCGTAACTACATCGAAAAAAAGTAACCTAGAACATTAGCAAGCACGGAGTATGGGTGGGGGATGCCAGATATAGCATTGAAGGTAGGCCTGATTAGCCTTGGCTAACGTTAATAGGTGGAAGTACTCAGTATGGGAACAACTTCAATGAAGCTCTTCAAAACTAAATTCATGCTGTAACAATGGCCAGTGATAAAGGTTGATACCTTGTCTCGTGGAGTATATTATGCATGTTATGTATAGAACTTCAGGTATAGATTAAGAACAAATCTCGCCATAGTAGCATATGATCTAATTCATCTATGCATCCGTTCGTTAATGGAGTAAGAATTATATGTGACGGTAGTATTAGATGAATAAAATGACTAGAGCAGTTTGAATAGTAACTGACACAGAACCTGAGTTGGAATAATGGGATATACAATAGTGTATATTATTTCTAATCTCTGGTATATTCTGTTTCTTTTATATTCATAGGTGCTTCCAGTTAAGGATTCTCGTGATAATGTATTGAAATGCCAAGATAATATCCACTTCAAATAAATAATCTTCAACAACTGAGCAGTGTTCTGGTTTAAAGTCGGTAATACCCTTCACGAGGAGTACAAAGTGTGATTTTAAAACTGTCATATCTCCAATTGATTACTTATGAAAACCGCTTGTTTTAAACTTCTATACTATTCAAGCATATACTCTTGCACATCGAGCTATTAAATAGTATGTAGAGCTTTTCCATCCCATTTTACAAGACACTCACCAATCGCCATCATTCCTTTGTGTGTTCTTGCCAAGGATGTCCATGTTTGTTACACCTGTCCGAGATTTAAGGACTTCAAGTCTTGAGTAACAGTGTGTACGTCATTGACTTTGTCATTTGTAGAGGTGTTGTTTCTAAGTTCTT
>PPOJ03000057.1:0-59597 GCA_003708845.3 Sungouiozyma intestinalis | reverse complement strand
CTGTTGCTCCAGTCTCTCAAATCGGTGACGGTCAAATCCAAGCCACCACCAAGACTACTGTTGCTCCAGTCTCTCAGATCGGTGACGGTCAAATCCAAGCCACCACCAAGACCACCGCTGCTCCAGTCTCTCAAATTGGTGACGGCCAAATCCAAGCTACTACTGTCACTTCCGGTAACAGAAACTCCACAATCGCTACGAGCGCTCCAGTCAACCCAAGCGACCCAGTCAAAGCTATTTCTTGCAAAAACGATGCTACTTTATCTATGACTTTGAAACACGGTGAATTAGTTGACATCAAGGGCAGAATCGGTTCCATCGTTGCCAACAGACAATTCCAATTCGACGGTCCTCCACCACAAGCCGGTGCCATCTACGCCGGTGGCTGGTCGATCACCCCAGATGGTAACTTAGCTATCGGTGACAACGACGTCTTCTACCAATGTCTATCTGGTAACTTCTACAACTTGTACGATGAACACATTGGCTCTCAGTGTGATGCTGTCCACTTAGGAATCATTGACTTGGTCAACTGTTAGATCGAATCTGAACAGTCTACAATCCACAAGATTCCTGCCACTCATTTTGCATTACAACCTTTTTAGAGCACATTAATTTATCATCCGCTCAATATAGACATTCCTTTCGTATCTTCTGAAGACGTTACAAGTTTTGGTTCTCATAGAGCAATTCTGGCTCTACTCATTCATCTGTGGTTTAACCTGACCACATCTACCAATCATTTAAAGTTATACAAAACTCCTATGTAAATTATCTAATTGAAAACAAATTACGTTTACCTTACATTTCGCAGGACAGTACATTGTCCAAGCTGCTTTCGAATATCACCCAATTGTTGTAGTTTGTTCAACCTTGAAGGTCTTTTTACTCATTGCTTTGTTGCACCTTTCGCGTAAATAGTCGAAAACACGAAATTTCAATGAAATTTCATTATTAGCCATAGTATTTATATCAGATCTAATACAGTCAGAAGAGCTTTCATATCGATCAATTCTGCTTGCTATCCTGCGTGTGTGGAAGCTGTAAGTCACAGATTCGTTTTTACATAGCAAACTGAGTCCGTTGCTATCCAATTGGCACTGAACAAGAGCCAACTCGCTATGCTTAAGATCACACCAAGAATAACGCTTTTGATAGTTGGAGTGCTGTTCCACTTATTTTACCTATGGTCTATCTTTGATATTTATTTTGTTTCACCGTTGGTCCACGGTATGGCCTACCATAAGAGCACTGAAAGAGCTCCTGCAAAAAGATTATTTCTCATTGTTGGTGATGGGTTAAGAGCAGATACTACGTTCGATAAAGTCACACATCCAGTCACTGGTAAGAATGAGTTTTTGGCTCCTTTTATCAGATCTTTGGTGGAAAATGAAGGTACATACGGCATTTCACACACTAGGATGCCTACTGAGTCGCGTCCTGGACATGTAGCCATGATTGCCGGGTTTTACGAAGATGTTAGCGCCGTGACTAAAGGTTGGAAGGAAAACCCTGTAGACTTTGACAGTTTCTTCAATCAAAGTACCCATACTTATTCCTTTGGATCTCCTGATATCTTACCGATGTTCAAAGATGGTGCTTCAGATCCAAATAAGATTGACGCATGGATGTACGGTCACGAATTTGAAGATTTCACACAGTCATCTATCGAATTAGATGCCTACGTTTTCAGACATCTTTACGAACTGTTCGATAACTCTACTAAATCTACAGATCTACATGAACAGATAAGACAAGATGGGAATGTTTTCTTCTTACATCTATTAGGCTGTGATACTGCAGGCCATTCTTACAGACCTTACTCTGCAGAGTACTACGATAATGTTAAATACATCGATACCCAGGTGAAAAAATTGGTGAGAGAAGTAGAGAATTTCTTTGGTGATAAAGAGACTGCTTTCATTTTCACTGCAGACCATGGTATGAGCGCATTTGGATCTCATGGTGATGGTCACCCTAACAATACAAGGACCCCGCTAGTAGCATGGGGGGCAGGTATCAATAAACCGAAACTAAACGAATCTCCCATTTATGATAACTATACAGAGAATTGGGAGCTAGCTCAGATTTCTCGAAATGATGTCAAGCAGGCAGATATAACCTCACTGATGTCCTATTTGATTGGATCAAACTACCCAGCAAATTCTGTTGGTGAACTACCACTAGCTTACATAGATGCTTCCGAAAATGAGAAATTGAATGCGCTATACCAAAACTCGCTCACCATTCTAGAACAATATTTCGTTAAGAGAGAGGAAGTTATTGACTCTCAATTTTACTACAAAGAGTATCATGGGTTTGTCACTAAGCCGCACGACCAATATTTAAATGAAATTGGTGAATATCTAAAAAGAATCGCTAATGGAGAAATGGAATTAGAACCTCAAGCGATCAAATTGACAGAAGAATTGATGTCCACAACTTTAGAAGCTTTGAATTATCTCACGACTTATAACTGGAGATTTATCAGAACCATTGTTACGTTTGGCTTTTTAGGATGGATTGGATACTCATTCTCACTGTTTTTGAAATTATTTATCTTACAAGGGACACCAAATGATAAAGTTACTCATGTATCTTACACAAATCTATTAATTTTCACTACGTTGGGGTCTATCTTAAACTGGGTGTTGTATTATCAAAGATCTCCTTTCAATTTTTACATGTACTTACTGTTCCCGTTGTTCTTTTGGAGTCAAATTTTTAGTAGGTATACTCTCCTACAAGTTGGCGTTAGGGATATGTTCAAAGGTGTATCCTTTTTAGAGAAGATGATTGTCAGCATCTTAATTGTGGGTCTTTACGAAGGTATTGTATATGGGTTTTTCCATCGTTGGATTTTCACTGCCATTTTTAATCTATTGGCATTTTATCCACTAGTCTGTGGATATAATAAACCATGGCAAAACATCTTTTGGGTGGTGACTAGTGCCGGTATGTCCACTTTCACTCTCTATGATGCTGTGAAGATCGAAAACCTAACCCAAATTAACTTGGCAGGTGTAGCCATCATAGCCAGTGGCCTTTATTGGTTATCGTCAATTTACACTCAACTGAGCCATCATTCTAGAACTGTGTTTACAATGCAATTGATGTTGATAGTCCTGGCAATGCTGGTCACTAACAAATCTGTGATCTCGCTTCAAAACAGGAGTGGGCTACCTATAGATGCCCAGATCGGTGGGTGGTGTATCGTCATTGCATCAGTGGTGGTAGCACCTTTGCTACACTACATGAAACCAAACAATAATTACAAAGCCCGTATCTTAACGATATATTTGACGTTTGCACCTACTTTCATTATCTTAACCATTTCATTTGAATCACTGTTTTATTTCTTATTCACCAGTTATGTGATTCAATGGATAGAAATCGAGACCCATATCAAACATATGACAGCACAGAGGGGAGGAAACAGTGACGGTAACTCGTTACAGTTGCTGAGAGTCGCTATGATTGGATTTTTCCTGTTGCAGATTGCATTTTTTGGAACCGGGAACGTTGCCTCCATCTCGTCCTTTTCATTGGATTCTGTCTACAGACTTATACCCATTTTTGACCCATTCCCCATGGGGGCATTACTAATGCTAAAATTGATAGTCCCATACGTGATCCTTTCTTGTGCTCTGGGTATATTAAATATCAAGTTACAAATTAGAGATTATGCGATATCCACTCTAATCATCTCTACAAGTGACATTCTCTCATTGAATTTTTTCTATTTACTTAGGACAGAAGGGTCATGGCTAGACATTGGTGTCACAATCTCTAATTACTGTCTGGCAATTTTATCGTCGTTGTTCATCTTAATTCTAGAGATTGTGAGCCATATACTGTTAAGGAATGTTGTCATTACTGACATGAAAGTGCCAGATGTCAAGAAACAAAATTAACTTTACTCATACTACACATTTATATTTATATACCCTTTGACACTAAACTCATAGATCATTACTGGTACTTAGCTACAGTCTCTGGAGCTTATCGGGACTGTCCGCTCAATAAAAGCAAAAAAAAACGTGATCACTTAAAGGTGTCAGTCCTTTTCTTACATAAATCCTCGCCACATAGACACTGGTGTCAACTCTATGGGCATCGGGAATACGGTTCTTGTTCCTATTATGGTTTATAGCAGTGATCTAAAGATAACAAAATAGTTTATCAAGTGTGTGTTACGATATAACAGACGTTGGAGGAAGCAAGAAACTAGAGGTAGCTTTGCAAATCAAAAAAACATTCAAGGGTAAACAAAGCGGTATCCATGTCGGAGCAGTCATTGAGGACTTCCATAAACTCATCTATCTCGTACGATAGTGTCGAGAGATCCGACGGCAATGATGGCCAGAGCAAACCACGCGAAGGCTCCAAAGGCAGCGGTCACTCTTTGAAATTGAACAGGATCAACGAGCAATTAGATGCCATCTTCAATGACACTAGTGAGGCGAGCCATTTGAAGAAGTTGAACGAAGAGGCTAGACAGAATCATCAGAAACTGAACGTCTTCCAGAGGCCTAGTCTGCTGATTATTAGTGTCTTGACCATGCTTTTTTGTCTTTCAGAAATGCTGTTCACGGCTCCGATGGTGACATTGCTAATGAATAAAGTTTGTGAAGGTATCCTAGCCTCCGCAAACTCGCCAAGTATTGCTTCTCCCAATCACAGCGATGAATGTGACTCTGCAAGCGTCCAGATTGTGGTTTCGAGTATAACTTCGATCGGAATGATAGTCAATGGGATAATCACCACATTTATGTCTGGGAAATGGGGCCAGTTTTCTGACAGGTACGGCCGAGTGAAGGTGTTTGGATGCATGGCTGTTATTAAAGTGATCGGTAATGCCATCCAGGCCTTTTCTGTTTCCGGATATGTTCCGTACAATAAATGGGGATTAATTATTGCGGCTTCAATAAGGGCTTTCAGTGGTGAAATGTATGCATTATCTGGTACTATTAACAGTTATATCACTGATGTCATCGATCCCGACCACAGGACTAATGGGATGAGCACTTTGAATGCCGTTATGTATGGCTCAATTGGTTTGGCCCCAATGCTTTCATCTGTTTTAGTCACTTGGACTGGTGACAATATGGTCCCAATCTACGGTTCTATTTTGTGTGGTACGTTTGCCGCATTGCTTTGTGCCACTGTAGTGAGAGAACCTAGACACCAAGAAGCTATGAAAATATCTCAGTTAAAACACTCGAAGAGGAAACAAACAGTGGCAAGAAGAATATCTGGTGACAATGAAGAACTTGATATCAATGATAGTTACTTTACAAAATTATCTAACAAGGTTAAACTTCATCTTCACAGTACTCTCGATATCCTATTCCTTCCTTTGAAACAAATATGGAATGTCGATAGCGACGACACGATGAAGGATAGCCGTTCAGTATCTCGGTTCAACGTCATCCTTCTAATAACAATAGACGTGCTGTTCTTGACGAGCAGCGTATACATTATGAGCCCACTGGTATTATATTGTACTTACAAGTATCATTTTGCCTCTGTGGAGCTGGGTTATTTCATTTCTGTCATGGGGTGTTTCCATGCCATTGTTGTTCTTTTATTAGCTAAAATCGCATTGAAATGGTTGAAGAGATACTATAGCACTCTGACCCATTCTGTCGATGATGTAGACATTGTATCGATTAGGTTCTCCATGGCTTCCATTTTCCTTGCCCTGCTGGTTCTCTTCCATGGTAGCCCACATGCAAACAGTTTATTTTTATTTGTGCTCTTGAGATCATTAGCTGGGGTTTGTACCCCGACCATATCATCTACTATTGCCAAATATTTTAAACAAAACACGGGCGAACTATATGGTGCAGTCGCACTATTGCACTCGTTCGGCGGTCTATGCATCCCACCGATCCTATTGAAGATATATGGCTTGACTGTGACTAACTCTCCAGAATTTGTCTTTTCTGTACCTTTGTGTTTTGGAGCTATTGGATTTGTAGCTACTTATTTCTTGAAAATAGACGAGAGAAGAGAAGATAACAGCGATGAACAAGGTACAGTGTCTAATGACACCACCCGGACGTGAAAATGGAAGCCTTGGATACTTACTGAATTGTCGATCCTTTTATCCGGTAGAGTTTAATTGTGCATTACCAGAGTTTAACCAAGCATAAAAGGCGAAACAACAAAGGAAACGTGAAATTGCAGGCTCTTGCCATACGGGCACTGAATTGAGCCACTGGCTGGTCCAGCTATCGACCCAACAAACCAAGAGACATAAGCTCCCGGACCCTCGACGAGACATGGAACGGCTGTACAATAGTCACGTGACTCTAAAGTGCTAAATTTTGGAAAATTTGGCCATGCGATGGTTTAAATGTCCTTGAACAGTTAAGGATAGCAGAGAGTACTTACACTAATTGTAGGGTAATTGTGGATGCTCTGTGGCACTGTTTGGATGTCTTGTACACTGTGAACTCTCCAATGTACATGGACCCACAAAGGAACAACGAATTAAGGTCGTTGGAGATTTTACAGAAGCGTAAAGTTGGCCAAGAACAAGCGAAAGAGAACCTTCTGTTAGAAGAGCTCTCAGTGATACATAAGGAACCAATTGAAGTGACAAACCCATTACTGGTTGGTAGGAAGACTTCTGGGAAGTATAATTTGGAGAATTTTGAGATTAAAAGGACTTTAGGCACTGGTTCGTTTGGTATTGTTCATCTGGTGAAATCTAATTATAACGGTCGTTACTATGCTTTAAAAGTGATGAAGAAGAGGACTTTAGTGATGTTGAAGCAAGTGGAGCATACAAATGACGAGAGGAAGATGTTGTCCCTAATTTCACACCCGTTCTTAGTACGAATGTGGGGCACATTCCAGGATTCGAAACACATATTCATAATCATGGATTTCATCGAAGGCGGTGAGCTATTTACCTTGTTAAGGAAATGCAAAAGGTTCCCTGAACCTGCTGCGAAATTCTATGCTGCTGAGGTGTGTCTCGCACTGGAATATTTACATGGCAAGGACATCATATATCGAGATCTAAAACCTGAGAACATCTTACTGGATAAGAATGGTCACGTCAAATTAACTGACTTTGGGTTTGCTAAGTATGTCCCAGATGTCACTTACACGCTATGTGGTACCCCAGATTACATTTCACCAGAGATCGTCACGACAAGAGCTTACAATAAATCCGTAGATTGGTGGAGTTTAGGAATACTGATATTTGAAATGCTGTCAGGTAAAACGCCGTTTTATGACCCCAATACGATGAAGACGTATGAAAACATATTAAATGCACCACTCAGATTTCCTAACTATTTCAGTGATAACGCCAAGAGTATATTAACAGGGTTAATAAATAGGAGCCTAAGCGAAAGGCTAGGTAATCTACAGAATGGCGCTCAGGACGTTAAAGACCATCCGTGGTTTGCGGAGGTCGTCTGGGATAAACTACATGCGAGGTACATCGACACACCTTACGAGCCACCTGTAAGGAAAGGCCAAGGAGATGCATCACAATTTGATACATACTGTGAAGAGGTTCAAGAATACGGAACTTACTCAGATGACGAATACGGCGAGTTCTTCACCGATTTTTAACCATGGAGACTTATTCAGGTACATATATTAGTTTATACTGTCGTCCTTATAATAATAATATTAATGAACACTCTCAACTTAGCCCTAGCTGTTTCCAACGTGTTGCTTTTAATACTGGATCCGTTACAACATAATGGAAATTATTGAAAAATTTATACGCACATAACGATTAAGTTAGAATCTCAACACGTCTCTTGCCCGCTAGGACGCCGAGTTACCAAATCACACACTACTGCAAGCTATGGGTGGGCATCTAGCAGGTTATACTAAACAATTGAGAGCATTGAACAAAATATGCTACGCAACTAAAAAACCTCAAATATTCATCAACCCAGATAAATATGGATCCATAAAGTTAACGTTCCAATACTTAAACTTCAACGGTCATATGGGAGCCCGTAAGTTCTGGCATACGTTTCTCCCCACTTTGCAGTTCTATAATCCTAAGATGAGGATTGAGTTAGTAAGAGTGAGAAACGAAGCTAAAAAGACGGATATACCTTGTGTCATAGAGGTAATGGACAAGACAGGTACGGTTGTAGAATCGGTAGAAATGAAGGATAAGACACCAGATGCGATTATGGATGATTTCCTAACTAAAGTTGACCATATACCGATTCCTCAAGAAGATATTATTCAGATTAAAGACAAAGAGACTCAAACCGTATAATATGAAATAGTTCCTTGTAAATATATATGCCAATAGAGACAAATCTATACGATTACCGGCAATTATCAATTGTGTTTTATTATATACATGAATAAGTAGCATGAATTGGTGTGGAATGAGCCACGTTGTAGGAGCTAAAAAGTCTAGTTTATACCACTCTACTGGCTAAAGAGCATATCTTGTTAAAGCCCTTATCATAAAGTTCTCTGGCTACAACACCATCGTTATTCATAATTCTAGTCCCCAATGGTTCTCCTGTGGTCTTATTAATTAGCACACAGGCATTGTCACTGAAACTAATGTTCGAGCCATCCTTACGGTACCCATTTTTCTGTTTCGTACGAACTATCACTGCATGCACAATATCACCCTTCTTGACACGACTGGATGCTACGTTACCACTGAAGTTTGTAGGCAAGGGTTTCGATTTCTGTACCACACATACAATTTTGTCGCCCACTTGACCAGGAGATTTGGGCGAGCCCTTTCTGAGAACTTTAATACATTCTGCCAATTGTGCACCAGAGTTATCAATAACTCTTAGTATAGTCTTCAAATATATCATCACCGATCGACTTGCAAAGCTTATCGTCTTTCTAATGTGGATTCTTTTTGATGTATAGTAAGTGTATTAAACACAGTTAATCGATTTCATACAACTTTTCATTTATTACGATAGAACACAGTGAGCAATGTAATATGATAAATATTGACTTAATGATATACGCTATGCAAATACTTACAACCAGCTAGGAGAGCTGATACTCAAGAGAAATTGGAACGGATGAACACTACCTCAATTGAGAGAGTTTGTTTTCAATCTCATCAATCCCAAATCGTTTCTTAACGTCCATGTCGAGACAACCAACGATCAATCTATACAACGATGAGTACTCTGCGGGGCAAGATCTTTGCAATGCCTTCGTATCGTATTTTCCTGCTAGGATTAGTTCTTTTAATTTGGATTCTGCACCGTGTTTGAAGGGCAATCTCCCCAGGACCATGGTGTACATCATTACACCAAATGCCCAAGTGTCACATTTGGCACTAATTGCATTGTCGGTGAACAATTCTGGAGCTGCGTAAGGTAAGGATCCGATATGGGATTCCTTAGTTAGAGCATTAGATTTTTCATTCGGTTCCATTTGGCAACTCATCCCAAAATCGCAAAGGAGGACAGTCCAATCTTCAATACTTGTCGATTGCCGTTTATCGATTAGACAGTTCTCTAATTTAATATCACCATGGACAATTTTTTTTGTGGAGTGCATATATTCGACTGCTTTAGCAACTGGGAAACACATCATGACAGTGTATTTTAAACGGTTAACCGGTGATAATTTGGTATGTTGGTGCTCATCCCAACTTAAAACCAAATCATACAGTGTTCCGTCATCTATTTTATTTGTTAAACAATACATGGCGTAATGTGAATCGATTCTATAGTCTAATAGAGGCAGTATGTTGGGATGAGATAGTTGCTTCCAGATAGCCACTTCTTTGCAAACTTTATCACGCAATTTGGTATTATTTTTGAAGCGTATTATCTTCACTGCATGAACTTCGTTAGTATCTACTGAATAACATTCTCTAATCATCCCCCATGCACCGAAGCCGATAATTTTGCCCAATGTGTGGTTGAACAAGAGCATACCTTTATCATCAGGTTTATACATGTAGGAGTTCGTAGATGCAACGCTTTTCGAAGTGGAATCGATTAGACTTGCATCTCCTTCAACAGAGAAAACATTATTCCCACGAAACGTACCGTCATTTACATTTGTCATACTAGCTGTGGATCTGAAAGTTGGTGAAAAAGTGCTTAAATATTGCGAAGCTAATGAACCATGCCGTACCCGTTCGAAATTTGTATTAATATTAGTATTGTTACTGTTGTAGTTTGAAGATACTGCTAATGAGGATTTCGATCCTTGGGAATCTGCGGTCAAGCTGTTTGTATCAACGGGATGGTTAGACTTGTTACTACGCTTGGCATCGTAGCTTGAAGCTATATTATCGTTCCCGCTACTAGCATAGTTAACTAGCGAGGAATTACTCTTGGACTTGGTCAACATGTATTTTTTGATCAACGACATAATGATCTTGTAATGAGCAGACTTATCCTCAGGTAAAACATCTAGTATAATCTTCTTTCTTTGAGAGTAAGGCAAATTGAAAAAATCGTTTGGTAGAAGGCTGATAATGTTAGTTATCTCCTCGGTACTCACTGGTAAAATTCCCGTGGATGCTAAACTAGATGACAAAATATTGGTAGGCATCGGTGCCGAGGATGAAGACGATGAAACTGAGCCTATGGATTTAGGTAACGGTATGGGTACTGGTGACCTCATGCGATTTAGGACATACGATGGCCCCGAGGCGGCTTTTGCCATCTGTGACATTAAAGAATGCTTAGACACCTTGTTTTTATGATGATCGTCATTGAGCCTATTGTTATTATTTATTAGTTGTTGTCGATTACCTGTGGTTTGAATATTATTAATGTTATTAGTATCTGAAGCGTAAGACATTCTTCTCTCCATTTCTAGCGCAGATGGAGGTGTGGTCACTGTTTGTAAATTTGGCATCGGTATGGGTTCCACTTGAGCATGCGAATGTTGAAAGAAATTAGAGCTCGAACTGTTACTATCGTTACTCATGGCTCTAGCAGCCCCACTCTGCGAGGAGTTATCATACTGGATAAATAGTGGATCCCTTCCATCATCGTCTTGTTCTTCCCCATCTGTACTTTCACTCCACGTGGAAAACCTGGACAATGCCAATGTACGTTGGTGGTGGTCACCGTTTCTATTTATATGGGCCAAACTGGATGGTTCCAAAGGAGATTCTTGATCGAACGCATGGAACGTTGGAGAAAGTGTGGCGTTTATTAAAGTCCTGGATTTGCTCCTTTTGAAACCCAGACCTACCTGGCTCCTTGACCTGAGCTTTCTGGAGCCTGATCTGTCCTCTTCTTGCCATTTAGAGACCACCGAACTGTAATCTAAATCAGGTATATATTCATCTTGAACTTTGTAAAAAGTAGGGTCCTTCAGTTGTGAAATGTTCTGCTCAAACTCAGAGTCCTCGTCAAAATAGGGTCGCTTAAATTTCAATATTATCTCCATAGAGTTTTCTCCACTACTGTTGTTTGTTGGGTCATGTAAAAGTCCATTACTTTCAAACTCGTTTAATCTGTGGAAACTGCCTGAATTTTCTCTCTTACCCGAGTGTGGTGGCTCCAGGGACGCTTTAGAGGTCTGTCCCGATGTACTTAAATGAAGTCGGCTCTGCGTATGGCCAGCTTTCTTAGCGGTAAAATTCAATGTGTCATTACTGTCCGTAACCTTGTTTTTGAGATCAGCGTCACTTACCGTACTAGAAACATCGCTCGTATCAGAGAGCGTTGATCTTGACCTGTTACCATGTTTCACCCAGCGATCCATTCCGATATTATTTGATACTAAGTAAATTCGACTCTTTCTTATATCAATAGCAATAAATTCGGAAACGAAGGGGCACACTACAACGGTCTCTACCTATATATATATATGTCAAATATTTACAAACTGTGCCAATTTAGGACGACTCTCAACAGTTTCTCACATCAAAGTCCTTAGCAAAATGGTCCTCAACAAAGTGGTAAGTAGTTTAACACACTTTTTTTTCCCATTGTAAGTGGGCTCTTTATAGAAGAAAGCCGCCGAAAAGTGCGGTTTTCTAATTAGGCGAAAAGCTGCTTAATACACCCCGGATAATTACCCCACATCTTATGTGAATGGTGTAGAGTGCAAGACATCGGCTTCTAACCGCGCACCAATCAAGGGTATGTGGTGGTTGCCGGCTTGACAACGGTGCTTGTCGGTTTGGCAAGGTGTGTAAGGAAGGGATCTGTCGTAAGATACCAGCACGTGACTGGACCGTTCCGAGACCGTGATACACCCGGAACCTGGAATAACGAACGGTATTCAAGTAATGGGACTCTGTGATGTTGTAGTATTACTTAGGCGATTTATTTGCTTCTTTTATATACTTTGTTGAAGAATTCAGTGAGAACTTGCTTCTTGAACCCACGGGTCTCATCGATTTGGTCAATCTTCAATTTCAAATCTTTAGCCACATTCTCCTCGTATTCGTGGTAGTATTTGGCCAAGTTGATTTCATCGTAGACTTTTCTCACTCTCTTCTCACAGTCTGCATTTTTTTGACCGTAGTTTTCATCCAATACTTTTCTTTGCTCTTTGGTGACTAGTTGTAAAGCCTTGTTGATCAACCAGGAACATTTGTTGTCCTGAATATCGGTACCGATCTTACCAATCTGTTCTGGTGTGCCAAAACAGTCCAAGTAATCGTCCTGGACTTGGAAGTATTCTCCCAATGGGATCAAGACGTCCTGTGCTTGTTTCAAATCCTTGCTGTCAGTGATACCTGCCACGTACATGGCCAATGCAACAGGTAGGTAGAAACTGTAGTAAGCGGTCTTGAAAATGACAATGAAGGAATGCTTCTCTAGGGAGAATTTGTCCAAATCCACGTGGTCCTCTGGAGCAGTGATCAAATCTAGTAATTGGCCCAACTCGGTTTGCAATGTGACTTCATGGAACAATTCCAACAAGTCCACGTAGTATTTTTCTTGCTTGAAGTGGCTTTTCAACAGGGAGTAGATGGCAGCCTCTAACATGAATGCATCGTTGATGGCAATGTTACCGACACCATTGACTTTGTACCAACATGGTTGACCTCTTCTGGTGATACTTTGATCCATCATATCATCAGCAACCAAGAAATATGCTTGTAGCAGCTCAATGCACCAGCCAAGAAGAGATAGCTTCTTGTATTCATCATCAGAGAGAGTGCTCACATCCTTGTGGCCCTTTAGGATGGCGTATGTGTCAATCACAGAAAGACCACGGTTCAATTTCCCGCCGGGAGTGTTGTGGTTTAAATTCTTTTCATACCATTCAATGGCATCGGCAGGCATACCATAGTTAACCAATATGCTCTTCAACTCGGTAACCAAGCTAGGGAACTCGTTTAAGAATTTCTCTCTCTTATTGACACCAGACATTGTACAATGATAAAAGTTACTTTGTTAGATAATATTTCCACACTGGCGGGGGTTTGTCTCAAGACAATTGTATTGTTTCGAACGGTCTCTTGCAAGAACTTACTATATGTAACTTCTCAATTGTCGTTTGCAGCCTTTATATGTACCATTGAGATTTTTTTCAAGTGAAAAATTATTATAAAAGCGAAATATGCGACTATACGCTTACTTCTATGATGATTTTGAGTAAAGATGTTCGTTCTGATGCCACTGAGTTATAAAAAAAACATATACATCTATGTAAATGACAGTGGAACACACGTTCTAATGTTGTTACAGTTTAGTGACGTCTAGAGCGTCTGCTTTTGCCTGGTCTATTGGTCTTGCCCTTCATTTTACTTGCAGAAAACCCCGTTATATCAGCTGAAGAGTCTGCGTCGTTTTTTCTTTTGAACCTTTTCAATCCACCTTGGCCATACTTGGCATTCTTGGCAGATCTCTTGGCACTTTGCTTTCCTAAGGCGTACCTCTCGGATCTGTCATTTTCTGCGGCTTCTTCAATTCCAACGTTGAATTCTGAGCTGTCGATTTCGTTCAACTTTCTCTTCTTTCTTAAATCTTTAATCTTATCAAGTGTTTCTTTCTTCTCTGATTGACGTTTTTGCAAAGTGGCCACTTGCACTTGTTTACCGAATTTCTTCAAATGTCTCTGTCTTCTTGCCTCTTCACGGGCCTTCTTCTCACCGGCCTCGGTAACTAATTTATTCTTGATCTTATCCATATGTTCGTCGTTCTTCACCATCTCTGCAAAGTAGTCTAATGGCCTCGTGAATGGGACCTTCAATCTTTTCAATTCGATTTCAGCTCTCTTCACAGCTTCCAACGACTGCTTGTAAAATGCCAACTCCCTTTCCGTGTCATCATAGATATCTTTAATCTCTGCGTCAGCATTCACTGCAGAGACAATGGATTGATGTTCTTGGAAAGAGTGCTTAGACCACGGTAGTTGTATCCTCTCTAATGCATGTTTCATGGCATTAGTGTTGTTAATGGTTAATTTATGATGAGGAACAATATCGGCATCAGAATCGAATTCAACGTCGGATAAAGGCACATCCTCTTCTTCTTCCTCTTCCTCTTCTTTTTGCTCTTCAGCTTCTGCATTATCGTCCTCAGAGTCGGAATCGCTCTCCTCAGAATCACTGTTCTCCAATTTGCTTAGGTTCAGCTCGCGTGGCTTTTCATCCTCACTGCTTTCATCTTCTTCCACTTCTTTTTCCTTTAAGGCTTTCTTCAATTTTCTTTGTTCCTTCTTGGACAAAGCTTGGCTCTTGTACTCTTCGGTTTCCTTTTTAATATCCTTTAAAGGAGTAGGTTTCTTGGCTTTCACTTGGCTCTTCTTTAAATCCTCATTGCTAACCACAGTAATGGCTTCCTCCTCAAGCTTATTCTTAGATTTCTCATCTTTCAAAGCATTCTCTTTAGCCAATTTGGCTTCTAGCTGTTGATTTGACAACAACTCCTTCAACTTATACCCTTTACCCATTGCTACAACGCTACTACAAGTTATCGGGACTCAATGCTGACAAATAAGAGGCGATGTCTTCTCATCTCATCTCTTAATAACTTAACAAATAATCAATGCTCATCGATTTTTCTTTTCATTATAAAAATTTTCACCGCAGAAATTAAAAAAAAAAAAACTTGGTTAAGCCGTCTCTACCAGCAAATGCTATTACCAAAGGTTACGTTCCAAAGCAACTTGTTTAAGCTCACAGTCAAATATAATTATTTTCCTTTAGTTTATTAAATAGTTCTTGATCAATGTATTTGGCCAAAGTGGGTCCGTCGTTAGACATAAACCCATTTGTAGTCATTCCTTTCCGCCTTCTTGTCTTGACTACAAAATCCCTGGCCAAACTCTTGTAAGGAGCAGGCTTTAATCTTGACAGCACAGCGGTTTCATCTGTGACGTCTCCTGGAACTTTTCTCCAAATTTTGTTCCAAAAACTGAGTTGAATCATAGATCCACCATTGGTGGCTACCCTGAGATCCGTTTCGAATCCGAACGATTCTATCACGGGGATCTGGGCCCTTACCTCTGTGAACGGTGTTCCTACAATTCGAATTATTCTATAAATCTTTGCGCCTCTTCTAGTCTGAAATAATTGCTCCACTATGGGAAGCAACGAGCTTCTTACGACAATACTAGCCTCGTAGATCGGTTCCATTAGAATTGGTTTTGCGGACATCAATGCGATATAGCAAGCCTTCCTTACCAATGAGATCAATTGGCTCTTTAGTTTGTGTTCATTCCCATTGGAATCAAAATTGAAAGTCAGTAAGCGGAACTGAGTGCCGAATATTTGGTCTTCACATAACGGACCCTCTCTTATGGCCCAATAAAATCCACTTTCAATTTCATTTTTACAAGAGTTTAAAACTTCTTTATCAGTCTCGTCTGGTAATGTGTCATCGATAAGCACACTACCGTTATTCATCGTCCAGACATTCCTTGCTGTTAAGGAATCCCAGTTATATTTCCTTCTCAACAACTTTGAAAAATTCTTTACGTTGCCCTTTGATATTTCTTGTTGGAGCTTGAATTCATCTAACTTTCCTTGAGTAATATCTTTAACAAGATCCGAGTCTAGTTGCTTAGCTGAGATACATAATTCAATAGACTCGTCTTTGCTTTTAACTGGAATGGCTGCAAACGATTCCTCTTGACAACTTTCAGAAAATACGGTCATTGCGTTCGATACTCTGATTTGTATCTTGCCATATACTTTCCTGAGATCGTACAATATGCACTCCATATACAATTCACCAAATCCAATAATAGTGTTTTCACCAGATTCTTCTACTTGAATAGTGACACCAGGGTACGCTTTGTCCACAATATTAAGTGCCTCCACTAGTTTCGGCAACTCCCTTGGGATCACAGGTTGAATGGCAATTTTGAAACAATTCCCGTTAATATAATCAATACTGGGGAAGATTGTAATGTCTTGTAATGTGTCGCTATTACTTATTATAGTTGCGCTCTTAATGAAAAATTGGGATATTTGCTTCACAAGGACTATTTGACCTTTGTAAGCTTCCTGGACCTGTACAAGATATCTGCCACCCATTAGAAAGATCCCTCCCACTTTTGTAGTATTTGAATGTTCGCTTATTGAGAATGTCGATCGGTTATTTTCATAGTCGTTAGCGTCAACGATAGTTATAGAATCACCTTTTCGCAATGTACCTCCATATACCCTCACTATCCCATACTGTTCACCTCTATATGTGACAGTTTTCAAAACGTGAGCCAATAATTTGTCATTAGACCTAGACATGTCAGCAATTTTTGGTTCCTGGGATTGAGCTATTGACGTAAATATACCTCGTTGCCCCGATGTATCCACAATCTGGCTCAATACGCATTTCAACAATGGTAATGAATCATTGCTTTTAATGTCAACAGTTAACTTTGGGAAATATTTGCGCAACTTCTCACACAAAAGTTGAGGGTTATCACAAGTTAAAGTGTTTGTTACCACTTTGTATAATGGCTCTAAGATATAATCTTGGAAATATCTCTTTGATTCCCATATACTAGCAATGAACTCGTGTCGTTGCTCTTGTGGAACTCTATGTAAATACTGAGTGGAAACAAACTCTTCGATGGTAAATGTCAACCCAAACTTTGTCGAGGCAAATATTATATTACCTAACGTGGGTGATAAGTCAGTATGGGCAATAGAGTCCAGTTTCTTGACAGTGTGTAAGATCTTCAAATATGCATCCTCTACGGGTAACTTTAATTCCAAGATTAGTCTATCCAGTTTATTCAATATTATGATCACATTTTTACCCAGTCTCTCTACTCGTTTAATAAGTTGTTCCACAATAGACGTGACACCTTCGATAATATCTACACATATGACAGCCACATCACAAGCCTCAATAGCCACCGCGGTTTGATCCATGAAATTGACATGCCCTGGGGCATCAATAATGTTCACTACCCACGATTTATCCTTCAAATCTGTCCCCAACAAGGTAATACCATTAAGCTCTATAGTGATTCCTCTCAAAGCTTCTTGCCGTAAAGTGTCCATATACCTTAACTGTCTCCAGCCTAGCTCTACATTGCTATCCACATGAGGCAGCTTACCCTTATGTGCGTCTGTAACCAAGATATCTAACAAAGAAGTCTTCCCAGAATGCAGCGGGCCCAGGACACACACGTTTCTGATTCTTTCATGAACTTTGCCCATCTCTATCATATAGTCCCGGTCATAAAATGTCCTTGGAACATTCTTCAATGTCTGCGGGAGGGAAACTTGCTCATTGGTTCCGTGTACTGACCGCTTTGTCTGGATAAGAGGTTGGTCCAAACGTTGCCCATTCTCAGTTTCCACTAAAAAATCGACATTGTCGCCATAATACGTCCCAAGGCTATTTTCAGTCGTTGCTAGCGCACTAGCCTCTACCGACAACTCATCATTCGCAAGTTCTGGTACGTTATTCGTCTCTTCTTGCGAGGGCTCATCGCTTGCACTGGACTCTGCGACCTCACCATCGCCGACAAAATTTCCAAACTCGTCATACAGATCTTCCTCATCCATTGCACTACAATTACCAGCCCCAACGGTCACACACTAAAATACACTACCACCTACCGGAACCGGACTCAGACTCACGCTCAAGTGCACAACAGTTTTTCAATATTAATTATAATACTGTTTTGTAGCAATCTGCTCGGACCATTCCTTACACATTGACACAGCAACACCAACGGCCTACTCGTCACAACAGCATCCATAATAACGCATCCCAACTTCCAATGGCCAGCGAACCGTGCCATTCTGTAACAGCTTCGGTCCGGTCTCCCACCCGGGACGTCTAATCACGTGTTTGGAGGCTGGTTTGGATAAGCCGTAAATCATTGTTCAAACTTGGAAAACTCATCGTTGATAGCGGTTTCCGGTGTCAGCGAAAGCCATTACAGTTGATTCGAGTTGGTTTTCTTGTTGGTTGATGGTTGATCTCCAAGCTATAGTCTCTAGTGAGTTAAATTGAAGCAATCTAGACTGATTTCCCCATAAGGTATGCCGGAATATACCTCTGTAGACGTTGCCGAGAATCATGGGTTTGACCCTAATTACTATTTTGATAACCTTCGTGAGACTTTATATGAAGCGGAGGATGACCAGAGTAACATTGTTGAGACATTTAATTATGAACAGGAGTTGAATAAGTCGTTGTTGTCCCGGAGTTCCGTGGTAGGGCTTGGATTTGGCCTGATGAGCCCTGTCCTTGGGATGTGTACCAGTATATCGATTGGTTTAGCTAATGGTGGGCCGTTGCCGATAGTGTGGGGGTTTCTGCTGGGTGGGTTATGCAATTGGTTTTGTTCTTTGTCCCTAGGTGAGATTGTTTCGAAATTTCCTATGGAGCTTCATGTGGGTAGTGCCATGTTGGCTAATGAATCCTACCGGAAATCAGCGTCGTGGTATACAGGATGGCTGCTGTTGATCGGGAACTGGACTATGAGCACGAGTATTACGTATGCCGGTGCCCAGTTGACGATGTCGTTGATTTTAATGACTAACTTGAATTTGATTTCGGAGACTCACTTGACATTTTATACCGTCATCGGGTTCTATCTGGTGGTGACTGTGGTTGGGTTGGTTAATTTGAAATTTGCCCATTTCATAGAGACGATAAACAAAGTTTGCGTGTATTGGATTATCTATGCGATAATCTTTATCGATATCCTATTACTTTTATTCCATAAGGGCACGTTTAGATCCATTCAGTATGCATTGTTCCATTTTGATAATAGTTACTCCGCTTACTCATCGCTGGTTCTATCATTTGTCGTGGGGCTACAACAATCCAACTTTACGTTACAAGGTTATAGCATGCTACCAGCCTTGGCAGATGAGGTAAAGAACCCAGAGAGAGATATTCCAAGAGGGATGTCGAATGCTGTATTGCTGAGTACCGTCTCGGGTATTGTCTTCTTAATACCAATCATGTTCATTTTGCCTGACTTGGATATCCTGTTGGATGATTCAAACCTTTTACCCATTGTCAACATTTTTACGCATTCTACAAGCTCATGGTTTGTATCCTTCTTTTTAGTCTTACTAGTTTGGGGCAACCTATTCTTCTCCGGGATTGGCTCCATAACTACCTCATCTCGTGCAGTTTATTGTCTCAGCAGAGACCACGCTATACCGTATAGTGAAATATGGACCTATGTGGATCCACAGGATGAGTCTAAAATTCCCAAAAATTCGATCTTTTTGAGCATGTTCGTGTCTTATTCCTTAGGTTTATTGGCATTGTTTTCCTCCTCGGCATTTAATGCTTTTATTGGAGCTTCTGTTCTATGCCTGTCTTCTGCAACAATAATTCCCTTGGTCTTGGTGCTGTTAAGAAGACGCCATGATATAAGAAATGCTGCTATTAAAATTAGATATAAACTGGGGTGGGGGATAAATATTACGTCAATCCTATGGTTACTGCTATCAATTTTCTCGATCTGTTTACCGGTCTCTCTGTCATCGCAGCGTGC
The DNA here is from genome assembly GCA_003708845.3 of Sungouiozyma intestinalis. Lineage (NCBI taxonomy): Eukaryota > Fungi > Ascomycota > Saccharomycetes > Saccharomycetales > Saccharomycetaceae > Sungouiozyma > Sungouiozyma intestinalis. Next base: position 39,707 of record PPOJ03000057.1, on the reverse strand, counting down.
CAAGATTAATTACGCTGTGTTTGTCTATCTGATATCATTGCTGTTTATCACTATACTTTATCAAAGATGGGGTAAACATAATCTCAAGCTACCACTTTCCACAAACTATGGACCCTTATCAGCTCCTGCTGAAGATATTCCTCTAAGTGTACTGGAGTCTCAAATAGAGACAAGAGCTGATCATCCTGAACACCCACATGACGCTAGCTTGCAAACACAGGAGGTTGAAGAAAATAAGTCTGATGAGCCCGCTAACAAAGATAGTACGAGACAAGGCCCAGCTAACAAGGATCAGATTATACATGAGCATCTAACAACAGATTCTGAAGTTTTGTTTGAAAATAGCGAACTTCCAGGAAGAGAACTGCCACAACCCCACTCTGAAAACGAAGCATCTTTAAATGAAGAAGAGTCATGGGACATACATAGTGACCAAGAGACTGGCACGAATGATACCAGCGAGCATATCACTTCGAGTGAACATTAACACTATAATGGACAAGATATACATACGTCAAATCATAATATAGAAATACCTTTATCTTTTATTCTGACTATTACGTTGCAACTCATACACCTTGTCAAAGGCATTTCGATGTATAGCATGGTATCAGATCATATATATCTATAAATTTATATTTAATGTGTTGCAAAGCACAATACTCCAGCAACCGTATGATAGAATACACAAATTTAAGTGAATAAACTGCTTGCCAAAATTAGCAATGCTCCAGAGCAACACCATTTCAGACAAGTAGTACCGGAACTATGTGTTTGCTTAATAACCTCGTCGTCATCATTTTCGTGATGATGGTGCGAGTCACTGAACCCTACGCCTGTTTGAAACATTTGTAAACCGGTTACAAGTAAGAATCCAGCTGTAATGCTTAATAATAAATCCATTTGGGCCTTTGTATTACTCTCGGAAGAGTCTCTACCGTATATCACGTAGCCAATCAAAGCGCCAAGTGGCTGGGAGCAGCCTCCTAGAATAGTAGTAAGAAGCACGGGTTTCCATTTCTGTGCAAAGACAGCATAAAGAGGTAAAGTCATCGCAAACCCTTCTACAAAATTATGGATAGCCAAACTTAAAAATATTGAGAACCCCAACGATTTAGAGTCATCTGCCGACTGGTTCGTGTAAAAAATGATAAATCCTTCTGGGAATTTGTGTAAGGTGAGCACTAAACATGTTTGCATTCCTATGGATAAAAGTTTGGAAAAAGGAGTCTCAATATGATGGTGGTGATGAGAGCTATGGGCATGATCGGCCCCATCCACGGTGTGACTTACTGACTTCCTGTTTATCAAAGGTTGATTTTCCAAATCTGGTGGACTACTGTCTGAAGATGGCAACTCCACGGATTCTGAATCGTGCAATAAGCTTTCAGATTCATTGACACTAATTTTATTCATGGACGTACTTGATTTCAAAGTCAAGAACTTGTCACGATAGATTGATAAATTCTCCAAATCGTAACCGATCAAGTTTTCTACACAGCTACCACCGCATGGGATTGTGTTTCGCAAAATTGAGGTATCATCTCTACCACTCTTGTCCGTCTTGGTAGATCCATACGAGTTTTTCCTCTTGTCGATTGGTGGTAAGACCACTGCTGTGGTTGAAGTCTTCACGATAGAAGCGTCTGTATGAGCACCATCAGTCACATGTTTGTGTGGGTCTTTAACCAAGTTTTCCGGTAAATCCTTCGTGTTTAAACTAACCGGAGTCACTGCTGCGTGTTTTTGAAGAAGCACAGGTTGACATTTGATTAAGGAACAGCATTGGCCCATAGACTCATCTTCTTTACAAGCAGCTAATAACCCTACCAATGAAGTTTTCTTAGTTATAGTCCTCGTATCAGGATGCGACGCGTGGGGTGATAAATTGTCAAGCTCTGCATTTTCCCCGACGCTCTCGCCGTGGTCATGATGATGGTCATGGTCATGGTCGTGGCCATCCGAGGGAGCGGAATCATGCACACAGTGCATCAGCGACTCACTAGAATACGAATGGACAATGAAGTTGACAGAGATGCTCAAACACACGCCACCTAGCATTCCAAAGAACACTTTATATTTGTTCTCACTCGTCACTCTTGGCAGCAATTTGTACAGAGCAGTAGTGATCATCGACCCAGCACTCAACGAGAGCCCGTAGTTAATAAGCTTCGTGTTAATGTTGCTTTTCGAATGGATCATCGTCGACAGAATCGGCACAAACAAGGCCCCCATTACACATAGCAGCGATGACGCTACAGTGAAGATCAGCCATTTAGGAACAACCTCATCTTCAAAGTGTATCATGTTTCAAAGCCGACACTTGGGACAGTCCTGATCTGCTGAAACTAGCAACACCACTCAACCATGAAGATAAAAGATAAGCCTTACTCAGGGAGCCAACTTGATATTATATATTCTGTAGAGGATGATATCCTTAGAGGAAGCGGAACGGAAGACCTTCTTTGCATTCAGCGAAGACCTAACTGTGCGCTTTGCCCAACTGCTACCTTCAAGGTTACCTAATGCCCGTCCCGGCCCTGTCGTCGTGCGAAGCGCTGCAGGAAATAGTACACGTGACCACGTTTTTTTGGCCGGCGGAGTTACTGTTTCAGGGATTTTTTTCAGTCTCCTCCGCGACTGTCTCAGTCACTGCGGGCAGTGGAACTAGGTTAGAGTTTGCTCCCCTCAAACACATTCCTGAAACGGACTTCATATGCAAGTTACTAATTTAGGTGCGCAAACTCATGCATGAGAAGAATGTGGCTTGCCCGATCTGTCGATTACCTTTTGTGACCAACGGAAAGTTTAAATTACTGGATTATGGAAGCGATTGGAAACTTCATAAAGACGGTTCTCATTTGTATTGTACGAGCCAATGCAATGACTCTCATAGGTGTGTTTTAAACTTAGAGATACTTTGTTCAAATTCAGGGCTTTAGAAGTCAGTCGTGAATCGTTCTCTTCTATAGAATCTGTTCTTACCACTCGCTTGATAATTGTTCAATCCTACTCTTTGTTGGGCAGAGGTGGTAGAGAACGAATCGATACTTTGTGGTACATCATTTGGATTCCAACGAAAATAGCTGGAAAAATCGGAACGAAAGGCCAAAACTCGGATTTCCATTGATATTGGTCATTGTGTGTATGGGAGGTGGTCCAAGTGTCGTTCTATCGGTTTGTGTTTCGCTCAGAATTTCAAAAGCTACATAGTGAGGTGTTGTCCTGCTGTGAGGTGTTTTAGCGATGCTCGGGTCGATTCTTAGAGGCGGGAGCTCGTCGGGCGCTCCTGGCAGCAACTATGCGTGTAGCCATGGTAACAAAGGTTCTGGTGGCCAGTCCAAGATCATAAATGCCATGTCTCCTCAGAGTAACGATTATGAACAAACCATGAAGACGGCTCCGCCGTTGTTGGACTTGTTGTCGGATGATTTGAAGTACAAGTTGTTGGGTACCAAAAACGTTCCATATCTAAACAGCAGCACTTCAAGAGTGAAAGTCCCACTCATCCATGAGAAGAATTATGCGTTTAGAGTCCTACTAGCTGAAGAGATGGGGAATTTGGCCTGTCGGGATAACTGTAGGGTTTCATTGGATTACAGTTTCCCAAAGAATTCTAATATTGAACAAATTAGGCCCAATGAGTTGAAGCAATACATGTTCGGGTCTATGGTTAGAACTACGGAGACGTCGTCTGTCGACAAGTTTCGGACGATCCCAAACTCCGAATTTATGTTGATCACCAGGATTTTCCATTTCCTACCTTTGACTAACAGATTCTCCATCACGCTCTGTTTACCCAAATTGTATTTGCCCGTGGTCTCTGAAGCGTGGCCCGCTATTACACTGTGGTTGAATGAGACCCAGGATATCATCTCATTGTTTCTGAAATCCGTGGTCCTATCATCACACATATCTGCATATCCATCTCACACTTTACCCACAGATTACTTAGCCGTGTTTCCGAAGGACGTTGATAAAGTCGTTACCATTTTACAGAAAAGGTTGATACCTTGCTTAAGGTCATTTACTGAAATTCCAAGATTATTTCTCTTTGCGAATGACCAATTTGAGTTCATCGACACATGGTTTAGAGATATTTTATATTGGCTCGATATCAAAGATGGTCACAAGGCGAATTTCTTGCCAACTTTGATAGCAACTATTTTGATAGGTTACAAAAAGGACATGACTACCTCGAATACTACAAGAATTGTGGTTTCTTCAGCAAACATGGTAGTTGCTAACAAGCTATTGTTTATTATCTCAGGTTTATTGGAACCACGATCGAAAATCAAGTTGGACCATCACCATGAAAGAGATGTTAACTCGTTTGTTACACCAAAGAAAGCAGCAGCACCGCGTGGTGTGAGCTCAAAATGGGTAATGGCTCACACAAATAATTCAAGCTCAGATTTGCATAGCCATTCGAATAGTGACATTGTGGGGAGCCCCAATTCAGTTAATTCCAATTCTTCGAAATACCTTTCGACAAGGAAAGGGTGGGAAATACCGAAAAAGACATCTCCATACAGGGTATCAGAAGTCTCTATGGATGAAACTGCAGCAGAAGTAATACAATCATCGTCTTTGAAGAGTACTGAAAGTTCTATTCAATGTTTGTCCTCATCTTTATCCAGTCAAACAGGGTCATATGGGTCATGGTTTAATAAGAGACCATCAATAGCGGGGTTTCTTTCACACAGCCCTTCTATAAAAGGCGGTGACTCCTGGGATAAACTACCTGCTGTAGCTATGACAAAGCATTACAGCACAAATAGCAATAACCATAACAACAGTGCAGGCACACTAAATGCAGGAGTGGGAGTGAATGTTCCTCTCCATGTGAATAATGGTAATAATTTAGGAAACTCTGTTCCGCTAAGCTCTAATTCAACTTTAGCAACTTCAGTGGGGAATCCCGTACAGGGCAACAGTTCTGGTCTAACAAGTAACTTTGTCTTACATAAGACCGGTAGCAGTTCTTCTTTGCATCAATTAACATACTCTATTAGCAATGGGGCACAAAGGGCTGTAAGTCAAACCCCATTTCCGTCACCATCTATTAGCGAGTATGATGAGTTCCCATGGTTTGAATCTCCTCGCACTGATATGACCGTGACAAAACCAAATTATACGAATAACAGAAACACCTCTTTGAAAAACTTAAACATTTCTAGAGATTGTCAAAGGTTGAGTAAAGACGCTACTATCGATCGTATGTTTGATCTTGTCTGCAAGCCTGACAAGGATATATGTGAGGACAATGATAGTTCTTTCAAGTTAGTTCCTAAAAGCATAACTAATGCAGCTGCATTACAGACACCATTTGACGTTGATGTTGAAGATTTTGAAACTGATTTTAACGAACTGTTGCCATTATACACTGCATATTTGACTCATTTCAATTATTGGTTCAAATTGCAAGGTATTCCAATTATGCAAGATGCAGATCAGATAATATTGAATGCTATGAAGAGAGACCTAACAAAAGAATCAAGCTCTAAAACTCTGCTGATATCACTAAGGTATAAAGAAATTAAAGAAATGACATTAAAGCGAAGCGATACTGTACATGAGCAGAGTAACCAACATCCAATGAATGAAAATGATGGCACATCTGTTACTTCCACAACCCAATTGCAACACAAACATAAAGCAAAGAAGCTGTTTGTAAATGGAAAGTTCGGTCATGTTTCATCTCAACTGGCGAACTGTATTATTTTTGTAGAAGAAACTTTGAAAAGAGTGAAATCAGTTTATGAAAATAGTTCCATCGATGAAGAGGAACGAAATATGAATTTAATTAATATTTACGCATCTCTTTTGAATTATTCTAAATAATGGAACCTTTTTGAGCTGATTCGCGTTAAGAGATTTACTCCAAAGTTTTATATCAAAATGTGATAATATATGTTGAAACTAAGGCCTAGCGAGAGATAACCTGTATTTAACAAGCAGACTATTAACCTGGTTCATAATGCATCTAATATACTATCGCCTGTGCTATCAAATACGGCAGTGAGATGAATTTTTGTCATTAAAATACCTCCGCATACTAGTTAGATAAAAGAACATGCACATACTCAGGGTTCACCTTTATAACAAGCTTTTTAAACATCCATATTTCAAGGACTATAGATAATAATAACAAAAACTATTAGCTGATTCGAATTCACTTGCAACTTGTTACACTTTTGTACATTATCATAACACATTACAATAAATTTGCCATTTTTGGACACCAATGGATGGCACCCAAACAGTAACAGTACCAGAACAAGGTACTACTTGGTTTCAGATTTTTCAACTAAACATGTCAGTTAAACAGATGACTACAAGCGTTATTGCGCGCAGGTTACCATTAAAAGTCGGTTTTGTTTTTAATTGGATTCCCATTGCAATACTAATTAGGAAAGTGATGTACAATTTAACATGATTATGGAAAAATGACGGGTTTCCAAATATGAAACGAGATTGATGGAGATTGTAAGTATATATGTAGTGATGATATGAAGTTACTGGTATAATTACACTGGGTTACATTGTTCAAAATATTATTATTGGACGGTGAAGCAATTGAGATCATTATATCTATCAAAAAAAAAAAAAGACAATTAATACTATTGATAAATGTCATACCAATCTGCTGTAATTGGCCTCTGTACATTAGCAATATTAGTGCTGCTGCCGCCATTGTTGTGGCATAGTCGAACTAAAAATATACCTGCTATAATCCTTATTACATGGCTATTGCTTCTGAATATCATTTGTATAACGAACGCGGCTATATGGAGCGGTGAAGATTTTATGAGCAGATGGAACGGAAGAGGATGGTGCGATATTACCATTAAAATACAAGTAGGTGCAAACGTGGGGATTTCCTGCGCTGTGACTAACATTGTGTACAACTTGCATACTGTTCTTAAGGCTGATAGAGTCTTACTAGAGTTAAACTCGTGGAAAAAAATTCTTATAGATCTATCCATCAGTTTGTTGACACCTATACTAGTCATGGGATTCTCGTATATTACTCAAGTGTTTCGATATGGTATTTCCAGGTATAATGGTTGCCAAAATTTATTATCCCCGACATATATCACCACTGTCCTATATACGATGTGGATGCTCATTTGGTCAGCAATAGGAACAGCATATGCTATCATGGTGTTATACGTCTTCTATAAGAAAAAGCAGGATGTTAAAGATATACTGTACACCACTAACTCTGGAATGAACTTGCAAAGATTTGCTAGACTTTTAATATTTTGTTTTGTTATCATCCTTATTATGTTCCCATTTTCTATATTCACATTCGTGCAAGATTTACAACAGCTGTCTGGTGGGTTCGACTTTAAGGCCACTCATTCAAAAACATTATGGAACACTATCATAAAATTTGACCCAGGTAAACCCATTTACAACATTTGGTTGTACGTCTTAATGTCCTACTTCGTATTCCTAATATTTGGACTGGGCAGTGATGCATTGGCCATGTATAGCAATATCTTGAAGAAGCTGGGGCTTGAGTTTATTCCAAATTTCTTCCAGCATGTGGCAAACAAACGGAAAGAGTCTAGAATGTCCAAATTGCTGGGCCAAATGTCGCCTGCGAACACCTACGGTAATACCTCGGCCAATTCTTTCAAGGAAATGAAAGAATCGATGGTATACACACCGACTTCTTCCAAGTCTGCATACGATTCTTCTTCTGATATCTTCATCGAATACACTACGCCATATGACCATCAGCGGAGACAAAACTTAAAGAACATCAAGGATTATGACATTGACTTGGAATCCTATACGGACCAAGTTAGAATCACGCATCATCATAGGTATCCTCCATACTACCACGCCGCTGGATTAGAAGACACTGACAACGACGACTCTCTGTTTATGGAACAATTATCCAAACTTTCGAATGATACTACGGGGCAGCAAAAGCCGGACTCGGAAACAGCTACTGTCTTTAACATACCTGTATCAGTATCATCCGAAGAAGGTAAAACTCTTGATGATCATGATGACCGCTGAAACTGGTTGTAGAACCTTACTAATGCACTGTCTTATCTGGCGACAGCAAGTCTCAATAGAGTAATGACACGAATACATTACTTGCCCTCCATATTTGAAAATTTCATTTACACACTTCAATAGAAGGTATCAAACAGATTGTATTATATATAGAGAGAGATAGCAACGATATCTCCTTCCCGCAAGTACATACGGCCACGAACCTATCCATCCAACCCACTTGGCACAGTGACGAGGAATATTGTATATGGCACTCTTACGTATATGACGATATATTGCTATAACCATCTTTTTATAGGAAGCAGTGGTTACTTAATGGGGCTACGTAGCTTATACTAGCTAGATCTTGTAGTGTGTTTTGGCAAGTCATTGTGGTTGACGGAGTTACAATTTAGCCATCTCACGCAACAGAAAGCAGAGTGTTTGCACGTTTGTCTGTGCTTGTGTAAAAACAACCAATGGATACATCTATTTACGAACATGCCCTTGAGGTTTGGGCTAAAGCCGATTTGACTGATTTGCAAAAAAGTCTTGACAGTTGTGTTCTTGAGGCGAAAGACAGGGAGTCTAAATCGTTAGAGACAAGGAAGACATTGGCTACTGAGACTAAGAAGTTTAAGAAGCTGGAGTCGGAGGAGAAATTGGCTCAGGTGAACAAGATCATTAAACAGTATCAAAATGAGATTGATAATTTAACACAAAGATCCAAGTTTTCAGAGGCAGCTTTGGTAGATATTTACTCTAAACTTTCTGAAGCTCCAGATCCAAAGCCTCTGCTGCAATCTTCCGTAGATAAGCTAAGCAAGATTGATGATTCTAAGGAGTTACGGGAGAAAATGACTGAGTTGGAAGACAAACTAGCTAAATATGCTGATTACGATACAATGAAGTCTCGATTGCTTGATTTGGAGAAAAATTCCGCTGTCTTGCTTTCCAAAAAGATAAGTGCCAAAGAACAAGAGATTCAATCCATGTGGGAAGAGAAGTCAAGGAATTGGAAAGATAGAGAGAATGAACTGAGTAAACAAGTGGAACTGCTTCAAGTTAATAATAAGACCTTGGAAGACAAAGTGGGAATGCAAACCGACCTTAGCGAACCAAAGGAAGATAATGGCCCTACGCCTGCGGCATACAATTTAATTTCTCAAGAACTAGAACAAGCACAATCTAGGGTTTTCCAGTTAGAGAAAAGGAATGAGGAACTAAGTGGGGCGCTGGCAAAGGCAACCAGTTCCGAAGAACAGGAACTAAAATTCCATACTAAAGAGATGAAAATTAATGAATTAGAAAGTGAAAACGCTGTTCTTAGTGCCGCATTAGAGAGAGACAACAGTTCGCACTCGAAAAAACTTGCAGACTTAACTGAAAGCGTTAGTATATTGAAAAATGAGACTGCAAGCTATAAGTCTGAATTGGAAAGTTTGAGGTCAAAATTGAAGAATTATTCTGATTACAATGAAATCAAAGAGGAACTTTCCAATTTAAAGAAAATAGAATTTGGAGCTGGAGATGATGATAGCGACGATGAGAGTGGTAATATTGCAGATAATGATAACAAGGACTCTCATCTTGCCTCTAAAGAAAAAGTTGGTTCCACTTTACTGGCAGCTAATAAAAAGTTACAATCCACTTTGGCCAAACTGCGTGTTGACAATTCTAACTTGAATGAGAGAAACAAGGTCTTGGAAAAAGATGTGATAGCTTTACAAGAAAAAGCTACCAATCTACAGAATGCTAACACCAGATTAGAGCTTGACTTGGAAAAAGTTGAAGAGATAGATACGAGGTTTAATGACACTGCCAGTATTATTTCAGGAGCAACAAGACAAATGAACAAACGTGGGGGTAACACTGGCAAAATGTCACCTACAAGTTCAATCATAGGCATACCAGAAGAAGCAGAGATGTCCAATATGGGGAATAATTCAGCTATTTTACCTATAGTCACAAAACAGAGAGACAGGTTCCGCTCCAAAAATACAGAATTAGAGAAACAGATACGGTTGAATAATGTAGACAAAAGTAAACTAAAGACTGAACTTGATATTTTGAAGGAGGATAATAGGAAACTCTACGAAAAAGTTAGATTTCTATCAACGTACAAAGGTTCTAATTCCGGTGATTCTAACGCACTGGATGGGTTAGACGCTGAAAGCCAATATTCAAGTGTATATGACGAATCATTACATCCCTTGGCAGCGTTTAAGAAAAAAGAATTAGCATATTACAAGAAGAAAAGACTGTCAGTATTTGAAAAGCAGTTTTTAAGCTTAGCTGACATCGTTCTTAGAAATAAAACCACTAGACTAGGTTTTTTCTTCTATTGCATTGGCTTGCACGGAATTGTATTCATTATGATCATGTATGTGATTAACATTAGCGGATATCTGACTCCTGAGGTTGGTATTGTTAAAACTACGACTGCGGCCGCTAAAGTGGCGGCCAAGGGAGCAGCAAACCCAATGGCAGGAGCTGCAGGTATACCTCCTGTGTAGCATGACCTCACTCGATCTGTGTCTATAAGAAAATGATGTTTTTTGGTGTATATATATTTAGATAGACCGATTGTAATACAAACGAATAGAATATCAGCTAATCTGCTTTTCACATATTAGGTCTTTACAATAGAAAGGATAACACCGTGAAGGATATTATACAAATGAAGGAATTAAATATAGGATAATTACATATAACGGTCCTACAGAATGATTATTCAACCTAAGCAGAGATACGCTTTTGAGCAGCGATTCTACCTCTTTGTCTAGAAGTCAATCTAACGACTTTCTTTTCTTCAGCCTTCTTGACGGTTTCGTCCTTTTCAGTCAAGACCAATTCAATGTGAGATGGAGAGGATTCGTATTTGTTGATTCTACCGTGGGCTCTGAAAGTTCTTCTTCTTTGTTTTGGGGCTTGGTTGGCTTGGATGTGAGAAACGTACAACTTGGTAGCATCTAAACCTTTAGCTTCTGCGTTGGCAGCAGCGTTTTGCAAAAGACCTTGAACGAACTTCACAGACTTAGCAGGCCATCTGGCTTTGGTGACACCGAATTCTTTACCTTGAGCGGTTCTACCAATGGAAGAGTTAAATCTTCTGAATGGGATAGCTCTCTTGTGGTCCAAGACTTGTTCCAAATATTGTTGAGCTTTAGTCAATTCCCATCCACTGATGGCTTGGGCAGTTTCTCTGGTGTTCTTGAAAGAAACACGCAAGTATGAGCCACGGGCAGAAGCCGATTTAGCTGGATTCGTAGAAGTAGCACCGTATCTAGCCATTTTGTCTCTTAGTTTATCTATTGGATATAAACCTCTACTAGGACTTGAAATTAGCCAATCTTAAGAAGTACTACTGTAAGTCGGATCTTCAATAAATTGTCACTAATATTGAAAAATTTCAATATTGCAACGGGCCCAAGAAACTCGTGTACAAGGCAAGAGATGGGACGAATAGACACTCGCAACGTAGGGTACTGCAAGAGACCTAATCCAGCATAGGCGTAGGAGACGCCGGTTGATTGAACCAGATTGCTTCGGACAGTATGGAGAGGTTCGTGACACTCATTCGACGAATTGTTGGACAGAGGTTGCAGCAATTGCTGAACAGAGGTGGCTAGTGAGAGGTCTGCCCAGAGGAAGCAGACTCGCAGGAAAGAATTGGTTGCTTCCGAACGGCCCAGTCTTGATTCTACTAGGAACTCCCACCAGAACCCTTTGGTGTTTACCGTATTAGGAAACACATCATTATATGTTTCTACAAATTTCACATATTTTTCAAGTACCCTTTTTTTTACTTAAGAAATTGAAATTTGTAGTTCGTTGATTGTGTTTGGGTGTTTACCAACTCTCTCTTCGAGACTGTTTTTTTTCCTGTATTAAATCCGCGGGCTTAAGGCATTGCAATACAAGTCCTCAATGAGCTTCCACGTACACACATTGATAGACACACACTTGAGTGCCAGATACAAGGTACAATCTGTGAGTATCTACTTGCCTTGTTGGAACCTTCTCACTTTACACTACCAGGTTTACAAGTGAATAAAAAAGTTGTTGCAAGTAGCATTAATAGACCAGTCAAATAGCCTCTTCCAAAGGTATTCTACTAATATATCTGATACTTTTGTGCCTGTTCGACGATATAGCATAGCACACAATAACTAGAGAAGAACTGCTTGTAGAAAGAGAAAGATGATACCTGCTGTAGACGTACCTGCTGTGGTTGCTAAGGATGAGTGTACCTACTGTTTTGAATCACTTTATAATGACAGTGACCCAGTCAATGTCCACTCTTTAAACGTTTGTTTTGACTGTTTTCAACCATTTTGCTCTGTGCATTTGGCACTACACGTTGAGGTGACTACAAGCTCGTGCGATAAGGTACATAGTCATTACTTGAATATTGCCAAATACGAGATTGCCAATAATAAGAGACCCGCTAGCAACAACGATATTAAGAAAGCCAAATTGGAGATCATAGAGAAGTCTGAGGATGAATTGTATGCTACGAAATGGAAAGTGTATCAACTTGTCGGTAATGATTTCACTGTAGTTGCAGACTCTGAGACGTGTGAACAAACCCCTGATGTCGTTAATAAAGTACTAAGAGCCAAATCGCAATCAATGGCAGATCAAGCCACTTCTTGGGAGTTACAAATCAAACCATGTAAACATGTTCATGCGCTCACTAGTGAACTCAGTACAGCGGGACAGGTTAAACCGGTGACTGTTGATACGAGCCATTGTTCGTCATGTTCTTTAGAACAGAATTTGTGGCTTTGTCTGCATTGTGGTAACATTGGTTGCGGTAGGCAGCAGATAGGGATCGATGGTAATACACATGCTCTTAGCCATTACACGGCTAATGAAGCCCATCCGTTGGCAATAAAATTGGGTTCTTTAAGCCAAAGTAGTTATGACCTGTATTGTTACCAATGTGACGATGAAGTGAAGTTCACTGATAATGACACATTGTTAAATTGGTTAAAAAGCAGGTTCAACTTTGACTTGAATTCTATGTCTGCTACAGAAAAGACTCTTACAGAATTGCAAGTCGAGCAAAATATGAATTGGGATTTCAAAATGACAGACTCCTCAGGAAAGGAATTGGTTCAATTAACCCCTAACGATGATATTGGATGTGGTCTAATCAATTTAGGTAATTCTTGTTATTTGAACTCTGTCGTACAGTGCTTGATGAATTTGCCCAGCTGGAATACACAATTGGTTGATATAATTGGCACTGAATTCCCACTAGATGTTGTGTTCCCCGCAAACAATTTGAAATGTCAACTAATTAAATTAAACAACGCCATGAAGCTAAACCCAGAATTATATTCGAATGGTATCAAGCCACAGTCGTTTAAGAAATGTATTGGTGGTAACCATGAGGAGTTTAGCACAAACCGGCAACAGGATGCTATGGAATATTTAACCTATATGGTTGATTGTTTAGATAAAAGACTATTTACCCAATCCGACAACGCTAACGACATATTTAAATTCACCATGGAAGATAAACTAAAATGTTTAAAATGTGGTAAAGTTAAATTCTCTGAAACCACTGCGGAAGCTATACAAATACCATTGGATGAGCAAGAAGGGGTTAAACAGGATATAAAATGCCAGGTAGACAAGTATTTTGAAGGTGAACAAATTGAATTCAATTGCCCGGATTGTCACGAACAAACCAGGGCTTCCAAGACCGTGTCGATGGTCTCCTACCCTGACGTATTAGTTATCAACCCAATTCGGATCAAATTAGTGAACTGGCAACCTGTTAAGACGAACAGTGAATTAATTATCCCCGGGGCCACTGACGTTCAAGATAAATGGGACATGTCAAAGTACTTAAGCAAAGGGTTCGACCCTAACAATGAAACGAAATTTTCAGAAACTGAGGAGGCACCCAGTGCTAATGAGTTTGTTATGAATCAATTAAAGGAGATGGGGTTCGGTGAAAACGCTGTGAAGAGGGCTTTACATCACACTGGCAATGATTCAAACCCCGAAGTGGCGCTGAATTGGCTAATGCAGCACTTGGATGACTCCGATCTGAATAGTCACTTCGAAATAAAATCCACAACGCAGACTGTTCCACAAGAATCGATAGATAACATGGTATCTATGGGTCTTGATGCGAAACTGTGTCGTAAAGCGTTAATCCTTAACGATGGGGACGTTAACAAGAGTGTCGAGTGGGTTTTCAACAATTTAGACGACGATGGTGAGATAGAATCCACAGAGATAGCAGCTCCCACGGGCAAGAAGTATGGAAATCTGGACTCGAGTCTTTACCAATTGAAAGCTGTTGTGTGTCATAAGGGTAACAGTGTTCATTCTGGCCATTATGTTGCATTTATCAGGCAGAACGTGGGCGAAGGATCCCAATGGGTGTTGTACAATGATGAAAAGATTGTAGAGAGTGACAACCAGGAGGAATTGAGCAAGAATGGGTACATTTTCTTCTACGTCAAGACTCCTTGATTCAAGTTCATATAACATACGATGGTTAAATTACATATTTTGATCACATAGCTGTGTAATCAGAACGTTAAATATATATCTTTATTAAAGGTATATAACATGACTCAATGGGAAGAACTTAAAGTGGTTTAGTTGTTTACTTCAGGCGGTTAAGGGCCATAAACTTATAACAACAAAGCGGCGACACCAGCGAAGGCAGCACCCATGCCTACAGAGACACCAACGGCATTGTTAGCTTGGGAGACGGAGTGAGAAGCTTGGACTTGACCGTCACTGATTTGAGAGATGGCACCAGTGGTAGATTGAGAAGCAGAAGCAGCAGAGGTGGTAGCTCTGGAGGAAGCAGCGCTAGTAGAGGAAGCTCTGGAAGATTCGCTAGAAGAGGAAGCTCTAGAGGATTCGCTGGAAGAAGAAGCTCTGGAAGATTCGCTCGAGGAAGAAGCGGCGCTGGTAGAAGAAGCTCTGGAAGATTCGCTGGAGGAAGCGGAGCTAGAAGCTTCACTGGAAGAAGAAGCTCTAGAAGATTCGCTCGAGGAAGAAGCAGCAGCACTGGAAGAAGCAGAGCTGGAAGCACTGGAAGCACCGCCAGCAGAAGCAGAAGCAGCAGCCAAAGCTGGTTCCAATCTGGAAGAGTACCATGGCAAAGCGACAATGGTGCTGGTGATTTCGTTGTAGTCTAGGTTAGAGAACAAAGTGGTGAAGGAGTCATCCTTGTAAGTGATGATGGTTTGGTAGAAAGCCAACAAGTCAGCTGGGATCTTGAAGTCGGAGTTACCGCTGGTTTCCAAGGCAAGGTAGTCACTCAAGTGAGATTGGATATCGTTGATAAGAGTCAACAATTCAGCGTTTTGCACTGGGGTAACGTCAGCAGAGACGGCTAGGGAGGCAGCGGCAGCTAGGACAGCAACAAATTTGTACATTATAAAGTGATTGTAATGGGGAGAGTCAGCGAGTGGGGTGGCTAATACAGAGTTTTACGAAGACCAACAACCAACAACAACGTCTGACACATCCAGATACGAGACAAGACATCTTCAGCAAGCCCTTATATACGTTTTTTTTGGGAACCGTCCGTCCCTGGCCACTCGAGCTTGCACATTGCCGAGGAACAAGATGGCACACACACTTTTGCGGTCATTCTCTGGTTCAACAACTTGCAACCAGCGCTGCCCAAACACAGTTTTCCCCTCTCCAAAACAGCGAAAGCATGAGCTGAACACACTGCGGCAAACGCTGTTGCAAACCCTGTTGGAGAAATCTCTCCTTTCAACAAGCGTCGGCCACACGCTTGTTGAAACACTGCGAAACATCGGGCGACGGTTGCAACCCATCAGTTGTTGAATAGCCAAGACCGTGCCAAGGCCCGCTCCGAAGGATGCAGTGAGGCGACCACCGTAGACGGAGTTTCCGCGGAGCGCCACTGCCTGGCATCGTCTGCATGTTTTACGGGCTCTTTTTGTGCATGCTGGGATCTGAAACTGTTGACCACAGATCTCCGTTTGGGTAATTTACCCCAATCGGGAATAGGCCGAGCTGTTGAGGGCTCGAGCCGCATGCGCAACTGCATTGCTGCACGGATGGGGAAATAAGCTCGGGGGACCCTCCAGGAGAGGAAGGAAGGTTCTCCAACTGGGGTCGGGGCCGTAAGGGAGAGCCGGGTGTCTAGGCTCGAGACTGGTGTGTTAGATGTGGTTATGATGAATGCGATTATTAGATTATGAACTATTATGTTGAGTGACGAATATATACAGAGCGGGCTGGGCCAGGCCTCAGTGAAGGCAAAAAAAGTAGATCACAGAGGACTAGCACCAGAAGTACTGCAGCTTTACTAGCCAGCTTCCGTTCTTGACTTTGTCCTTCAGTTCGATGTCTTCTTGTTTCAAAAGCTCTGGGTCGTACTTCCGCCTGTGGCTGTCTAGGTCGATTTCGTCTAGCGGGCGCAGGATCTTGATGTCTCGTTTCCAAACGATGTACCCGATGAAGAAAGCGACCCAAATGGGGAACGCCAAGTAACTCTCGAAGAAGGCCTCGGCGTCAACCTTGCCGTCGTTGCCCATGGGGGCCAATGCGACCCAGAACTGGGCGATGAACACGAGAATGTTGAAGAACACACCGTAGACGGACCCCCATACACCAGTGTTGGCTTTGTAGCCCAGTTGGTCGAGGTCCCTGCCATGGTGCTTCATCGCTTGTCTGAACCTCACGTGCGACAGCATGATCCCGGACCACGTGAACAGCTCGCTCAGCCCGGCGATGGCCGCAAGCCACGTGAACACTTGCTCCTCCTGAGAGGACGAGGCAGCGAAGCCGATGACACCGAACAGGAACGACACTAGCAGGGCGACTATGGGTCTCCCCTCTCTGTCGATGTAGCCCAGGATCTTGGGCCCATAGCCTTGTTCGGCCAAGGAGGCAAGCAAACGAGGTCCCGCATACAGCGAACTGTTAGCGACAGAGATGACAGAGATCAAAATGACCGCGTTGATGATGTGAGGAACAGCCTTCACCCCATGGATCGAGGCAGCCAGCACGTAAGGTGAAGCGTGTGTGGCAGACCCTGCAGACCCATACAATTCGTTGTTGTTATAAGGCACGTTAAACCCAATAAGAATCATGGTTAACAAGTAGATGACCAAGATACGGTAAATGGATTGTTTTGCCGCTGCCGGTGTGCTTCTTCTTGGGTTACTCTGTTCGTTCACTGATAACACGTACAGCTCAGTACCACCGTACGAGAAGTAACCGGATACAAGGACGTAACAGATACCTTTGAAACGAGTAATCCCAGAGTCACCACTGAACGCACCGGGTTCGTGCCAGTATTTCCCACCAATGTATCCGTCACGGCCAGCACCACCACAGTTGACCACGATCGAAAAGATAATGAACCCGGCAATCATTAAGATTTTGCAAATGTTGAATACAAACTCGAATTCACCATAGGCACGGATCCCAATCAGATGAACAACCATTAGAAACACGTAGAAAATCACCACGAACACATCTCCATCGATGGAAGTGTTCCAATACTTGATTGTTAGCGACGCAGTGATCAACTCTAAGGGCAGCACAGTAAGCCACTGGATAGCAAATAGCCACACAGTGGCGAAACCGAACGGTTTCGAGATAAAATTCGACATATAAGTGTTGAAATTACCTGGCAAAGTAGGATACGCAACAGCCATTTCACCTGCAGCTTGAATCATAATGTAAGTGACCACAGACACAAGACCGTAACCGATCACAAGCGCTGCAGGCCCGGCATAGTGCAAACCTTTAGCGTTTGCGACTAATAACCCAGTACCGATCCCGGTCCCCAAAGTCATTAAAACCACATGCCTCGATTTTAAAGTCTTCTTCAAATTTCTATCATTCGACAAGATGGTCCCTGTCTCTCCGATTTCAGGATCTGTATTATTTTGTGGGATAGGTCTCTTGAACGAATCTACAACTCTTCTATAGTACGTTTGCTTCTCACTAGAAGAGCTGTCTGTGCTATCAAAATCGACTTTCTCGTTTGTAACATGCTCGACGTCGTTCTTCCAGAAACTGCCACTCGACGAGTTTTCAAGACTCGCTTCCTCTCTTGCAAACTGCACCATTATAGGAGGATTTTTCAAAGCCTAGTTATTGGATATACTGTGAAGAGCTTGTTAAACAAGAGTGGAGCGGGGCCAACCGAAGCACAAACTTCGAACCTCTTGTATTTATATAGACTCATCGACGTCGATCAACGCATAGCAATGAAGAACAATACGGGCCGTCCCCGGCATCGCCGTAGCTTGCCGGTATTCGACATCCGGAGCTTGCTATGGCTCATTAAAAGGCGGAATGAGCCGAGCAGGAAGAAGAAACAGTGAAAAAAAAGTAAGCTGTTTCTTTTTTTCCAGTTGTTCGGCCGACCCGCTGCGGAGTTTGTTAGCGGCAGCCTTTGCCTAAGAGGGTGTCAGATCTGTCATGCCGTGCGCAGTCTTCTTCATGAGGCTCTAAAATGAATCATAGTGCTAACAAGGCCCTGGATAAGAAAGGCATCCGTAAGCCGGTTCCGGATAATATCCATTTCTTAGTCATGAAGTCCCTAAGGTATCCTCAAGTGAGTTGAGTCACACGCCTGAAGTTAGCGCCTTGTAAGGGGGGTGGACAGGGATATGGCCATGGTGTGGTTTATCAAGACCTCTTCCTTGCGACACTGGGGACTATCATGTCAGTACAGTATATAGCTATTTTGAAAACGAGAATTGACGTGTGAAATATAAAAAAAAAAATGATTATTAATGCAAATGTCAGTTAGATGTTACAAATATTGTATACGTAGAGTTTCGTTTAAAGAGAAGGTAGAAATATTAGCACCAGAAATCATACACTTTCTTGGCCCAGCGCTTATTTCTGGAGACGTTTCTTCTCCTATGAATCTTGGTGTCTCCCTTGTCATCTGTGAATAATTGATTTTCCTCATCCGAGGAAAACTCTTCCGATTCAGAAGCGACGTGGATCTTTCTACCAGTGACTAAATCGATTTTGTCGGCTGGGATGAAAAGACTCCATTGGCGTTTATAGACTTTGTAAACCACGTAAGCAAACACTAGGACTGGGAACGCTAGATAGTTTTGGAAAAAACTGTTACTATCAACTTCACCATGCTTACCTACGGGCGCCAACGCTACCCAGAATTGGGTCACTAGGAAGAACATGCAGATGATGAGAGCTAACCATGACCCCCAGTAGCCCGTAGAGGCCCTGTAACCGACTTCGTCTAACGATCTACCTTGGGCTTTCATGGCGTCTCTAAACCGTACGTGCGATAAAGAGATAGACATCCAGATGAAGATTTGCCCCAGCCCGGAAATACTCAGCAACCAGGCAAACACTACGTCACGCTTTTCGCTAGCTGCCACGAATCCGATCATACCGAAAGCAACGACAACGGCAAAACACACCAGGGGCCTACCTCTTCTATCGACGTAGTTCAAGAATTGAGGTGCAAGTCCCTGTTGACTTAACGATAATAACAATCTTGGTGCACCGTACAACGCAGAGTTACCGACCGAGAGCACAGAAATCAAGATGACAGCGTTAATGAAATGGGGGGCCACTCTGACACCGTGAGATTGGACAGCAATGACGAAGGGCGACGAGTGGGAGGCACTACCACCAGCACCCAGAAGTTCAGGGCTGTTATAAGGTACCAAGTAGCAAACAATGATCAAAGTCAATAAGTAGATCAAAAGGATTCTGTAGATAACTTTCTTAGTGGCACTAGAAATCGATTTCAACGGGTTCTCCTGTTCAGCTGCTGACAGGACAACGGTCTCGATCCCACCGTAACTGAACGCCGCGTAACAAAACACTGTACAGACACCTTTAAACCCGTTAGCAAACAGTCCTGGATCGCGCCAGTACCGGGCTCCAATGTAGCCATCCTTTGCATGTGGTTGTCCGCCGACAATGATAATTATCCCCAGGATTACGAACCCGATGACCAGCATGATCTTGCAAATGTTACAGAAAAACTCTGCCTCAACGTAACCTTTGGCACCTACCAGATTGATCGCGACAATCAGGACGAAAGCACACAGAACAAAGACGTCCATGTTCACGTTGGTCCGATTCTCCGTCCAATACTGTATCGTGATGGCTGCAGTCACCAGTTGCAAAGGCAGGATACTGATCCATTGGATAGTATACACCGATGCAATGGCAAACCCAAAAGCTGGGTCCACTAAAATAGATGGGTACCTCATGAAATTACCAACCATATCAGCATAGGCGACACCAAGTTCTCCAGCACCTTGGATGACCAAGAATACCATGAACGAGGCCACAATGTAACCAATAATCAACCCGAGCGGGCCAGACATCGACAGCACAGACCCAGTACCAACTAGAAGACCGGTCCCAATCCCGGTCCCCAACGAGATCATCACTATATGCCTCTGTTTGATGGTCTTGGTCAGCTGGTTTTCCGCACCAGCGGTTTCCTGTTTCCTTTTGAACGAGTCCAAAAATGATGTCCATCTCCCAGGACGCTCGTCCTGGCTCTGTTTTATCGAAGAACCAGAATCATCGACGATGATTTTATCCGTCGAGCCTGAAGTTTTCTGAAAAAGACTCAGCGACGCATCTTCTTTCTCCATCGCTACGATAGGTCACAAGTATGTATGCCTTTTATTCACAAGTTCGAAGCTCAGCCAGTTGGACAGGGACAAGACTACTGGGATTACAAAATCGCCCATATTAATAGCGATGAATTTTTCACCAATTTTTATTGCTTTTAACTCCAGTTATTACTCATCCTGTCAGTCGAAAGGCATTGGGTTGGCTACTGGCACAAAATAAGAAACGAATGGCTGACGCAGAAGAGGGCCCTGTGGGGGTGTTTGTGTGCAGTCGTCGCCGCAAACGTCGCCGCAAACGGCGCTGACACTTGATGCGCCGTCTGCGTCGAGCCTCGAGGGCGCAGGTGTATCCCCGGACACACGTGATAGGCACGTGATATGCGAGCGTCACGTGAATACCATGCGGCCAGCACGTGACGCTCGCTGCCCACCGCAGATGCACGGCGTTCGCGCGTAGGCGTTTGCGCGAAGGCGTCTTGACATAGTCCGCTGAGGGGTTGTGGTTCTGAGTGTAGCACTCGGATGAACGGGGAATGCTCGGATCTAAGGCGAGTGGTGTGGTTTACACTTTTGTCTCCATAAACTGGCTGTCTCAGGACCTGCTTTTCAAGCCTCTCTTCTATGGATCCACTGCATCGAAAGACTATGCGTTGCTAACGCTCTCGCGTTTGTCTTTTAAATTCAGGAGACCCGTTTATCTGTAACTGTCTCTAAAGTCAGAAGTACCGATACAATATTAGTGCCGACACAATATAAGTGCCGATACGCACTCACATATATACATATATATATATATTTATACATCGAGTAGAGACACTTTGTATATGCAAACCGGATCAAACGGTAGTATAGTGAATCAATGACTGAAGGGAAGCAGAAATTCCGTACGAAACCTAAACTGATTATATTGATTAGACACGGTGAAAGTGCGTCTAATGTAGATAAGAAAGTGAATGCGATAGTCCCTAACCACCAAGTGGCATTGACCGATGTCGGTAGGCGTCAGGCAAGGAATACAGGGGTGGAGCTTTTGAAACTATTGAACTTGGAGAACGACGACGTGTTGTCGCAGATTTGTGCCAAGTATAACGACGAGGCTTGCTCCGAATTGCGCTTGTTTTCACAGGAGAAAAGCTATTTCAATGACGTGAAGATGGACGATCTGAGGATTTCCTTCTACACTTCGCCTTACAGGCGCACGAGAGAGTCTCTGAGGTGTATCCTGGACGTGGTCGATGACTATAATAAGTTGAACCAGGACAGAAACGATAGCAAGAGCAATCTTCAAAGTAAAGAAAATAGCCATACACAGTTGGACACGTTCACTGGGGGCAAATTGCTCGCTAATGACTTTACTCCGATGAAATATGATCCTACATTGAGAAGAACGAACGCATGCTGGCCCAGCATCACTAGCCTGTATGGCTTGAATAAACAATTCATTAAGTATAAAGTCATCGACGAGCCTAGGATAAGGGAACAAGATTTCGGTAACTTTCAAGATATCAACGATATGAACGACGTTATGAGGTTAAGGAAGAACTACGGCCATTTTTTCTTCAGATTCCCTGAAGGTGAAAGTGCAGCAGACGTATATGATCGAGTAGCCAGTTTCCAGGACTGTTTGTTTAGGAGCTTCCACAAAAATATAACGCGTGGGTCTCCAGCAGAGGATGTAGTGGTATTGGTGACTCATGGGATATATGCTAGAGTGTTTCTAATGAAGTGGTTCAGGTGGACTTACGAAGAGTTTGAATCTTTTACAAATGTGCCGAATGGCAGTCTCATGATCATGGAACTAGATGACAAGGAAAATAAGTACTTTTTAAGGACAGTGATACCAAAGAAAGATTGTGCTTAACAAGGGCACTTGGTTAAGAGTCTTTTCTTCATGGACTTGGTTTTCTTCTTGCTCCAAGTTATCATGGGAAATTTTTCACATGACATATTTTCCCACTCATTATTTATTTATACTGGCAACTCATAACCAACTAACTATTAACATACACCACTTTTATAGTTTTTAAGCTGATACATCATTATTACGAAAATGATTTTTTTAACTAGTGCTTTGGTTCGGAGGAACAACACAGTAAATGTATATAATACGATTTAATTCTTTAGATCTAGTTCGAATAAACTAGCATTTTGGCCACTTTGTAAGCTCTCTGTGGCAAGCTTAGGGAAGCGACCTGGTATATATCTGTACGTTAGATGCGTTTGCCTCAATATGAAAACAAACCATTCAAGCCTCCAAGAAAAGTAGGTCCTACGGGATTGAAGTCATCGCCTTCAAATTCGCCATCGCCTTCAACTAATCCATCTAATCAAAGAGTAGTATCTCCTAAAAGACCAATAGAGAGATCAACTAATAATGAAACTGAGGAAATACTGCTAACTAACAACGAGGGTTCTCAAGGATCAACTTGTAAATATTTTGCTATGGTATACCGTAAGCCAACGAATAAGAAGATGAAAACCTGGTTAGGTGATGGGTACGCTGTGTGGAAAACGTCTCCAATAGAGAAACTAATTTGCTATAGTGAAACATATCAAATCCTCGGATCTATCACGCCTCCTGCTAATCTAGATATAGACTTAATTTTCAAAGTGGCTTCATGGGAATGTCAACTAGATCATGAAATTACTGACAAGACAGAAGTGACTGAATTTAAACAAAACACTCATACTGAGAAGCTTCAAAGGATGGAGAATATGAAACCAGGTTTAAAGAAAAAACCTAAAATAGCTACAGAGGTTACCGGCGAGAAAACTAGGCCTAATATGCCAATATCTCAATTATTCTCCAATAAAACTATTAGCAAATTCAAGACTGTAATTACGAAATCGGATGCCTTCACACCATTGTCAGATAATACCTCTACAACGAGAAAAGATACAAGAGACAGCTCCACCAAGAAAAAATACCAAGCAGTGTTTGATATTGGCAAGATCCAAAACCCACTAGTTATGAACAAATCTGCCACTGCAGACGTCGATGTTGTTGTCGACCCTATACTAGGTCAGAAGTTAAGACCTCATCAGAGAGAGGGTGTCAAATTTGTCTACGACAGTCTTCTAGGTCTCTCCAGATCTGATAGCGCTTATGATACACAGAATAGTCAAGTAGATTTATCTAAAGAAAGTATGATCTTAGAGGAAGACACCGATTTGAACGGTTGTCTTTTAGCCGATGAAATGGGGTTGGGTAAAACACTAATGACTATCACGGTGATTTGGACTTTATTGAAACAAACACCATACGCTTCAAAAGTAGAATGTTCTCAAACAGGAGTGCCTTTAAGTGGACTATTTAAAAAAATACTAATTGTATGCCCTGTCACTCTAGTCTCCAACTGGAAGAAAGAGTTCAATAAGTGGCTTTCTTTGCAGAGAATCGGTGTCCTGACTCTGCTGTCATCTAACTCTAGCGAAGCCGATAAATGTGCTGTGAGAAATTTCCTAAGAGTGCAAAGGACCTTCCAAGTACTCATTATAGGTTACGAAAAGCTGTTAACGATATCTGATGAATTGAAAACTAAAAATGGATCTTTCAATAGCGGTATTGACCTCTTAGTCTGCGACGAGGGACATCGGTTGAAGAATGCGAACTCTAAAATTTTGAATGTCTTAAAAGAACTGGATATTAAGAAAAAGATTTTGCTAACAGGAACACCAATACAAAATGATTTAGTCGAATTCTACACAATTATTGATTTCGTTAATCCAGGAATCTTAGGAAGTTTCAATAATTTCAAAAAAAAGTTCATTACCCCAATAAGCAAAGCAAGGGATACAAACAACAGATTCAACGAAGATATCTTGGAAATTGGTAAGGAAAAGAGTGAGGAGCTGATTGACATTACCAAAAGATTTACTTTACGAAGAACAAATGCGATCTTAGATAAATTTTTACCGCCAAAGACGGATATCATCTTATTTTGTAAACCGACAAGAGCACAACTAACTGCATTTGATGATGTACTAATAAACTTCAAGCTTGACTTCGATACAATGACTATGAACTCATCCTTAGGATTAATAACTCTTCTAAAGAAAATCTGCAACTCGCCTGCATTAGTGAAGGGAGACAATTTTTTCAAAACAATCTCTGAGGAAAGGGAATCGTTGTCGACACCTCAGAAACAAACTTACCAATCGACTCTTGATTCAGGGAAACTTGGGACGTTGATGCTGTTGTTGAAGAAAATCAAGGCCAAAACCGAAGGTGAAAAAGTTGTCATTGTATCCAATTACACTCAAACACTCGACATAATAGAAAAACTGATGAATTCATATCAGTTCTCATTTACTAGACTGGATGGTAGCATGCCAGCCAAAGAGAGAGATCGGACGGTCACCAGTTTTAACAATGACAAGTCAATCTTTGCATTTTTACTGAGTGCTAAATCTGGTGGTGTGGGGTTGAATTTGATAGGAGCTTCCAGATTGATCCTATTTGATAATGATTGGAACCCTGCTGTTGACCTACAGGCAATGTCTCGAATCCATAGAGATGGACAAGTCAAACCGTGCTTTATTTATAGATTGATCACTACTGGCTGTATAGACGAAAAGATTTTACAAAGACAACTTATGAAGAACAGTTTAAGTGATCAATTTATGAAGCATGACTCCAGTCGCAAGAAAGGGAAAGCCCAGACTCATAACGATGACCTGTTTAGTAAAGAGGACCTCAAAGATTTATTCAATATCCAAAGAAACACAGATTGTAACACTCACGACTTAATCTGTACTTGTGAGGGTTTAGGAACGAACTCAAGCTCGGAAAATGTCTCTGAAGAAGAAGCTGAAGACAATGCTGTCATAGATCAGACAAATTTAGGCGAATGGAACAGTGCCTCCGCTGTTCAAAAGAAGTTGGAAGAAAATCAAAGGATTGCAGAAGAACAAAAAGCTTCGATCTTAAAAGCATGTCTAGACAATTACAAACATATAAACCCCAAGATATCCAGTTATATGTTCGATGAGATAGCTACCGAATGTTGCGAAGAGCTGCAAGATACGATCTCCTTTGCATTTATCAAGCCTGGGAAGTTAGTATCATCATAGCAACGAAAAATTATCACTGAGCGTTTTAGATGCACATAAGAGGAGTAGTTCGTCTCCAGCTTATTCATCAGACAATGAATGACATCGAGTGTTAAATAGCCGCTTCAATTTACTGAAATTTCCTTCACAATTTACAGAAGTCATCTTGATGCTTAAGAGGTAGTGAATAAGAACAGGTAATATCCCTGTGTTGAACACTAAATTTGATTTAGTACTTTCTATAGCATTGCTTTGCTTAAATATTCCTTGAGCATAACGGCTGATGTGCGAGTTGTTATTACGAATAACTCGTAGCCCTGGTTCCTATACAACTCTGATATCCTACAGTTTATAACTCCCCTAGGCATCTCTATTTCAAGATTTCACATCTTCTGCTTCTTTCTAGTACACTTCGCCTCAATTCCATGAATTCATCATAGATACTGCTCTGAAGGATGATGTGAGGCCTGCCTCTACCAAGACTCTTTGTTTGGAAGCAAATATTGAGTGCAGGATTATCGTAAACAATTGCGCAATATTCCATCATTCCCCTTACTCAAAGAGTAATTGATAAATCTTTTGATTACGAATACAACTGCATTCTTTCGCTATGCAGCCTATCGTTTTACGTTAACCAGCCATGCAGGTAAAAATATTCATCTGTACTACGAATGGGCTTTTACATGTTTACGTTAACGTCCAGAAGAGAAGCAAGCTGTCAAAAACTTTATCAACCCTTATACTTGGCTTAAAGAAAAGAATAAAGACAAAGCTTGAAGAAAGATCTGCCCTTTTCCTTTGCTGATTACAAAGTAGTCTGTTTTGACTCAAAGATACGAATTGCAAATGAAGTTGAATAGAAATATTGACTTACAAGCATTTTTTGCTGGAGCCGCTTATGGTTATGTATGGGAGGACCAACCAGCCTCTGAATACATTTGTGGAGACGATCAAAAGCGTTTGGATTTGCTCAACAGATCCGATGATCCTCCCGACTGTTCTTTGAATGCATCTCTTCCTTGTATTCAGCCCAATGGAGCTATTGTCACAGGATCAAACGACTATGCGCTTGTGAAAAGATTCGAAATTGGTGGTACTCCACTAAGGTTTGGGCTGACCAGCCTAGCTGTCTGGAGCTTCTGTAGAAGCTATGGAAAAATGGAAGAATTTCGGCGAAAGTTGTGGCATAGGTGGGGCTATTTCAGAGACCAGATGCCAGCTGCTTGGCGTATCCTCGGTTTTGATGACAGGTGCAGCTGTAGCTAGTTGTCTAGGTACCGCTGCTAGTCTTATGAAAAGAGACACTACACAGATTGACCATAGGGTAATATATTCAAATGGTGAGTTTCAAATAAGTGCAAATCCGTCAATGCTACACCTGGAACAAGATGCGCTAATACTTCAAAATGCCACTGTAACCATCGAAAAAAAACCCAGTATTTGCGTTAAACATCAACAGTTCATCACAGGCACTCGAGGTGTTCATATCTCCTTTAACTAATGCAGCTTCTATTGCTCCTAAACAACCAAGAGATAAAGACAGCGTGCTAGATCCCTTGGCCATGAGGTACCAATTTAATATCAGCGAGGATGTCGAGCCAACGACCAGCAACGATCTTACTTGGGACAACCTGTGTGCTGGGGTAGAAGCTGCGTTACAGCCAATGATAAACTCAAGTAGCCACCACCTGGATGTCGTGGATATATCAAAGTTAAAAGACGACGGAAACTTTGCCACGATTCTAAATGGAACCTTGGACATACTGTGACATTAGCGTACGCTTTTGATGCTCTACAATATTAATTTCCAACACTTGGAGTAAATGATACAGCAAGAACAAGAACAGTTCCCTTATCAAGGTTGGGTTTTTTCACCAAGGCTGTTATGGGACTATTACAAATACTCGACTCTAGCAGCAAACTAGTTGATTATTCTACGTCCTTCCCTCGAGGTACAAGTTTGTAATAATATAAAAAATAGATTTGCATATTGATTCGTTCCCTCAATTCAATGGCACGATTGGGAATTATACCGACGGAATTGATGGTTACCGTGTGCTGAATACATCAAGATTCACGGGCCAGTGTGTCACCCAATTAGAATTACTCTACGATCCAATTGCAAGAACCTAGCCGTTTGATAAGATATCTGATATGCCAGCATTCTACCCACAGGGTAAAAACTAAACATTACTTGCTTCCAAACGAGTATTCATGAAAATGTCAAGGCCCAGATAGTTACAATATTCGCTTATCTCGGGGTTTTTCTGTAAGCCCAGTCGCTAACGTCAAAGAGAGATTTGGCTTAAGGCCAGGACCTAAGTTCAAACCCTGACGTGCGAGTATCTCCCTGAAATTGTTAAAGCAGATGCCATCATTGATTGAAACACTGGGCAATATGTATTGAGCAATGCAAGACAAGGATCTTAAAGGGTATCGCATACGTTCAGTCTAAAGATTGTTGGTGAGATTCAACTATAAACCTAATTGGAACTTTATAGAGTGCCAATTGCCCAATTGCCAAAGAATCCATTTTTTTTGGCACTTTAGTCTCTAATGATAGTTTCGAGTTTTTTCAGTGGTATACTGAAGTACAGGAAGACTAACGCTAGTGTGTTCCTAGTCTCAACGTTCCTGGGTGCGATACTGCTATATACGTATGCCTCTTTGCGATACACATTCGTCACACCGCTGGATAGCGAGCTGTTTGCAGGAAATAGTTTACTGGAGAATGCTTGGCTAGATTTGCAAAATATCACATTCTCCTACCATCCTTACACTTCTCATGATAATGATAGAGTGCACGCTTATTTACTGAACAGGGTTAATGAGGTGACCAAGGATTGCCGATTTGCCAATGTAACCGATGATTATCAAACGCATTCATCTAGCTTGTTTCGACAGGTGGATACGTTCAATGCTAGTTCCACAAGCAAGAGAGTCATATATTATGAATCTTCTAATATACTGGTGAAAATACAAGGCACAAACCCAGATCTACCAGGTCTGTTGCTCTCTGCTCATTTTGACGCAGTACCTACTTCTCATGGTGCTACCGATGATGGGAAGGGGATAGTTTCCATGCTAGCGTTGTTGGATCACTTCTCCACTCACCAACCAGCAAGGACTATGGTTTTCAATTTCAATAACAACGAGGAATTTGGTTTGCTCGGAGCTACGCACTTTATGAAGCACGATTGGTCCAGACTAGTTTCTTATGTCTTGAACCTCGAAGGAATGGGTGCCGGAGGGAAAAGTGTTCTGTTTAGAACTACAGACACGGCGACTGCCAACATTTACAGAAAAGCTGTTAAAACAGAACCGTTTGGTAATTCTGTGTTCCAACAAGGTTTTAATCAGAGATTAATTCCTAGTGAAACTGATTACAAAGTTTATTTGGAAAATGGGTTAAGAGGTTGGGATGTATCGTTTTATAAGCCAAGGGATCTGTACCACACCATTAGAGATGATACTTTACACACATCCAAACAGTCGCTGTGGCATATGCTCAACACTGCATGGCAGCTTTGTTCATATATAGTTGAGGACGAGACACTTGAAAACACATCCGTCGATAAGAGCCCTGCAATATTCTTTGATTTTATGGGTTTGAAATTTTTTGCATTTAGTGCCAAAAGGCTTCTTGTGGCAAATTGCATCCTGTTGGTTGTCATACCTGTTTTGATGTTTCTATTGAGCATTATATCTGATAGAAAAAAAGAGTGGAGACCGAATAACCAGCTCATCTGGCTTCGGATCCCAATATCTTTAGTACTATCAGGTTTTCTCGTGAAACTAACCGCAATAACTATTGATGAATTTAATACTAATTTGCTGTTTAGAGATTTCATTTCCCCGTTAGCACTATTTGTCACTGAGTTCTTGATAATGAACTATTTCGTCATATCATTTTTTGACTATGTTTCTCCTTGCGAGACAATCAAGGATGTTAGCTTGAGATTTATATGCTTCGTGTCTTGGGCGTGCGTTGTTATTAGCACATACTTTCTCAAAGTATCTGATTTTGCTGCTACAGGCGTCTATCTACTAACTTTCATTTATGTTAGTGTTTCATCAGCTGCGTTGGTAACTGGCGTTTCATCGATATTCTATATGCACAATCTTAAAAGATCTGACTATGGTAATCCTGACCAGGTCTTTACTCCCACATACCAAAACAACATTCAAGACAACTCCTCCAACGAACATATGACTCAATCACTATCAGCATCATCTGCTGTATCTCAGGCAGAGAATGAGGACGAGAGAGCTCCTCTTTTAAGTAGCACAAATGGGTCATTTAGAAATGAAACTGTCACATCATTACGATCTACAAGATCCAGCTCGTATGCATCAAGAGTATCTGAAGAAATAACTGATTATAGATGGATACTTCAATACATCATAATGGTGCCGTGTTTTCTTCTATTGTTTCAAACAATCCTCGATGTAATCGGAGCTGTGACACAGGCATCTATCGAGTCCGAAACAGTTGCAAACTTTTCCTGGTTAGTCGTTAGTTATGGATCATGTTTGTTGTGCTTCATGTTCGTTCCCTTTACTAAAATTAGGTTCAGCTTAACTGTCATTTATCTAATTATTTTTTCTGCAGCTTTGCTAACATGTCTAACAGAACTTCCATACTCGGATACCACCCCTATCAAAGTCAGGTTTAGACAATCTATTGATGGAAAAGTTGAATTGAGCGGTGTTGGGAAGAACCTCCAATACATAAGAGACTTAATAGGGGATCTACCATCGTACAAGTCCAACAATTCATCTATGGTTTGCAGCTCCGATAATGAACTGTGCACTTATGATGGTGCAGTTCCTCACGTCTTTGATTGGGATGATCCAAAAACTACACCTAAAAGTTTGGCAATTAAGGTAATTAGTGATGATCGTAATAGTACCGGTAGGTCGCGCTACGCTCCAATTAATGCTCGCATAGAAATTGAAGCTAAAGAAAACAGAGCATGCACTTTGAACTTCAAAAGTGCAGATAGTGGACTTGGAGGCTCTTCCCCAGTAAAAGAAATATATATCTTGGACAGTAAGACTGGTGACTTGAAACATCGCATTAGAGTTGGTGATGGGATCGACGAACTTCAATTACACAAGCTTGATTTTGATGCAAAGTATCAAATCGGAATTCAATGGTTTCCAAAGATCTTGAATTCAAACAAATACGAGCCAGATAACCAATCTGAAGATGCCTTGAAACTGTCTCTCGTATGCTACTGGGGAGAATATGATACACCCTCTGTAGTAAACGGCGAACTAGTTAGAAAAATACCCGCGTATGATGAACTAATACTTTATGCTCCTTCCCATTACTCGTTTGCAAATAAGGAGAAAGGGTTGGTCTTTGCAGAAGAATCCATACTTCTATAATACTTGTAAGAATAAGATTGTTCTGCAATCAATAATTTCACATTTATCATTAGGTATGCTATAGAGAACATATACATATGCACTGCTAGGTATATACAATTTTTCGATTATAAGTTAAGAGTGTGATTTTAGTACAATGTTAGTCTCGAAATGTAAGCTTTAAATCAATCTTCAACAACAGCGGTCTTGATAACATTAACATTTGTTGAGTTAGTTGGTTCATATGCTATAAAAGGGTGATGGTATCTGTGCAAAACGGTCAGATTGTGGGTACGGAACGCCAGCTTCAATTGGATATTCCACATTCTGGTGTTGAGCGAAGGGACCTTGAATAAGTACATTGGAATGGCGCATATAACCAGCTGGAGGCAGTGGTGGAGACACTGCAGCCGGTAAAGTACCATGAGCCTGCTGCTGATGTAACAACTGATTCGGCCCATGACGGTATGTAAGGCCACCTTCCAAATGATTGCTGGTGTTTACCGAGTCGTTGAGGCTATTTCCACGCGATGAGATATTGGCACCTATTGGGTATGCAGACGGTATACCAGGATGATTGGGTGGGATTTTACTTACATTAGAGCCATTTAATATTGAATGTCCTAGATGATCTTGGTTATGCATTCTTGTATACTCATGAGGTTCTGCCGATGTAGAGTGTATGTGAGCTCGATGTAGATGGTTGTTGTTGTTGGGTGCAAAATTAACAGGAAGGGGTGGTTTACCCATAGTGTGGTTGCTCACTTTACCCAACTCGGGTGAATTAATATTCGAGTAGCTCTTGATCTTGGAATGCTTGAATTTCTTATCTAAACCATTACTCGGGGTTTCCTCAGTACTAGCGCTTGTTTTAGTTGGTCCCGACTCAGTTGCTTGCTGTTTGCTTTGCTGCTTAAATAAATGAATTACTTCAGGTGATAGCTCTGTTAAAATTTCTTCAATTTCAAAAAGCTCATCTGATTGATAAGTGTTAAAGTCAATTAAGACTTCTATGGGAATATCAGGTATAATATATTCCATAATATTTTCAATCGATGAGCTGGAGCTGCTATCTTCACTATCACTAGAGCTTTGGTCTTTATTGTTACTGTTCGATTTAATTAGTGTGGGCTGTTTATCTTGTCCATCAGAATCACTTACACCTGTTGTACCTGACGAAGGCGCCGAGTTAGATGGTGAAAGGGAATGCATAGACGGAGCTGCTATCGAATCTGAGTTACTTGAACTCAAAGAAAGCAAAGGACTATCATTTTCTAAATTGCCGCTGCTTGAAGCTATTAAACTTTCAGGATTCTTGCGAGCTGATTTATGAGATTTTCTCTTCCAGTTTTCGAGTTCTTCTAAATTGGCAATAGATCTCTTATTTTTTAGCTCGTTTAATCTGTTCAACTTAGCTTGGTTTAAGATCAACTTAGATCGTATATCTTCTAACTCTCTAATATTTTTAAAGTCCTCACCCAATTTGAAAAACCGAATGCAGTGGTTAATCGCATTGATGGCGTTATCCAGTTGATTTGTAGCCGTGTATACTTGCGAAACTCCAAACCAGGCAATGGCGGCAAAGATGTGGCAAAACTTCAACTCTCTAAACCCGACTGGTGATTTTTTCCCAACATTGGTAACTATATTGATAGCTTGCGAATATGTGGAAAGAGCATCGTTCAATTGCCCGAGTCTTAAATAGAGCGAAGCAATAGAGATCCAAACAAATGCTGTTTTATTTTCTGTGGCTATCGCTTCTCTGTAGCACTCGTAGCATGCTTCTATATTATTCGTAGGGTCCAATTGGAACTTTAATCGACCCATCAGGTACCACAAAGTAGAGTTATCCTCATCGGGACACATTTGAATTTCTCTTTTCAAAATATCCACAGATTCTTCCAACTTTCGATTTTCTAGAGCATTGATCTGTACCTCCAAGATGACTAAAGGTCGTATAGTCTCTGTGACATGATCATAACTGCTACGAGCCCTTTCAATAATCTCCATAGCGTGGTCATAATCTTTATCTAAAATATAAACCATCGATGCTAAAAAATGGGACATGAAGGTTATCTTCCTTAAATATGCTCTGTCTTCAAAGCATGATTTATTCTCTTCCATTAATTTTAATGCCACAGTGATATCCATCTTCGCCTTGTCTAGATGGTCGTATTTTTTATATAGTTGGACCCTAGTCATCAATATTTCTACGTGGCTGGAAATCTTATTTACCGTTAGGGAGTGGATGGCTTCTTCGAATAACGGCAAATGTTGCTCAAAGTTTTGATATTTTTGAGGTGCAAGTAATAAAATCCTGCATCGTAACAAGGACAGAAACTGCCTTCTACATTGGTTCAACTCGTGTGGAGTTAATTGCAGCCCCATGGTGAACCCGAGCGCAGTGTTATCTGTCAGACACTTAAAGGCCTGTATGATCGCGTTATTGGCATCATCAAACCTGTTTAGTCTATAGTAGGATATTGCCAGCAGTTTCCAAATTGGGTATTCGTTAACCACTGCGGGAGATCTTGAATTGATCGCTTCCAGAAGAAGGTGGACTGCGTCGATATAGTTACTCTGTTTCATGAAAAGATGGCTCAACGCTCCCAATACGGCCACGTCCACAGAATTGTGCTTCAATCGCTCAACTAGGATTTCCCAAGCTAGATGGTACATGTCCATATTGGTTGCTAAAAGCCCACATAGTTTTAATGAATCATCCAGCAAACCCGTAATCTCACTCATTCCAAACTCTGAACGGTTACTGAAGCCGGACAATTGACAAAAAGCACTCTATTGAAAGATTGCTTTCAAGCTCAAACGGAACAACTCTTGCTGATATATTTACTCTTGGCAGAAGCAGTAGTATTTACAAGTAAACTCGAGCTAAGAATCTGCTAGTGTATGTATAGACTCTCCTTGATTCACTAACAAACGCTATGTTACACATAGATAGAGAAAGTCCTAAATCCATAGAAGTCCGTTATTTTAAGGAACAAGATTATAACTTCACTTTTACATAATATAGCATCATATATATACATATAATACATTCTCACTGAAATACGAGTTCTGCTATCGTTTTCGAACAAGAAAATAAGTTAGTGAGGCTTTATGGAAGTCGAAAAGAATATGTCCCTCGTGGTAGTATCCTACTGTTGAATCGCTACTTCTGTCTTCCTTTAAGCTTCTAACAACTGGGCCGAACCTTCCAAAAGATAAGGAACAGTCGTTCCACTCAGGAGTAATCTTAGGAGCGAAAACGGAAAAAAAGAAACGGATGGACGGTCGGCCTGGAAAGGTATATCTCAACGTTAAATTGTGAAACTTTATTCCGAATACGTGAATGCCCCCATATGGTTTGTCCCGCCGCTCTTCTGATTTGGTATTTTCCAGGCTGCAGAACAGAAGCCATTCCCGAGAAACTGGTGCAGAAGTAGTTTCTCATACTAGGAACAAAGTTTTCACGAAGTCACTGTGTTGTAGATGTAACTCTGTAGGGTTCTTGTACCCCTTTCGGGCACGCAAATATATATGCTGGGAAACCAAACGGCTGTAAAGTGTGTAAAAGATTACTACGGCTTGTGGTTCACAGTTGCTTAAAAAGATCGAAGCGAGAGGCAAACGTTAGGAATTCTTGAAGCCAAAAATTCTCGTAATGAAATTCTGGCTGTATGTGAAAACGAATACTGTCTCTCATAAAGTGAAGATCCCGAAATGGGTTTAGTAGGAATCTTGAAGCTTTGCCGAGAAGGCGTCTTGCAAGCGAAAAGCGATTTTTTCCTTGGGGTTGGTTGTTCTGGCCCATTGGAGTGGAAACTCTAAGCGAAGTTTACCACCCCGTCGTGCCTCCAAACCAGCTGATCTTTTGAACAACTTTTTGTTTCTGCTCGAGGGAGTAGACAATGGGGGAGATAAGGAACAAGGTTAAATGCTGCACAGCGCTCTGACGGATGAGGAAATACAAAGAAAAATTTAAAAATGTTATAGATATCTACCGGTGGAAGCCCGGCAGAGAGGGATTTGAATTGCTTTGTAAGCTAACGGTTCTACGGATTCTGGTCTCGAATATTCCAGTTTCGCTGCTCGTTACTGTGGCGTGTACTTTTTGCCACGCTCATACTGGGTATGAAATATGCGATGAGCTTTTCAGGGTTTCCAATGTGGTTGCTACCTTTAAAAACAAAACAAAACTGGGAGGTGAGGCTGATCTTCAGCAGAAGTCAAGGCAATTGCTGATTTGCTGAAATTGCTGGAAGCCAGTCATTAGTATGTAGAGCCATCAACAGGGTATCCTATTTTTCAGCTTAGTAGAAACGGGCTCTCACAGATATTATTCGGCTGGTATATGTATATTAGCAGTTTTACTTGGTAGTTTATACCGCAATGTTTGCGGAATTTTTTAAGTAGCCAAGGCCCATAGTCGTTGAGACATAGAATAGCACACATATACAGTCCTGCTAGCAAGAGTGTAGACGGTGCACGCAATTCATGCTAACCGTAAATTCTCGCCCTACCTCTGCTCATAGGGTTTGTGGGTCAGATTTATGATATTAGGGCTATAAATTTAGGGCTTGAATCCAGGGTCGTAAATATAGGGTTGCATGCATAGGGTGTGACACGTAGTCACTTAGTTAGGGTTGCAAGCATGCCCTATAACTTCATTATGGAGTTGTAGTCCCAAGACGAGCAATTCTATCAAAGAGGCGACGTTGATACAAGCCAATTGACTCACCCCCGCAAAGCAACAGGCCACGGTATCACGAAGATGACCCGCAACAATCAAGATTCCACCGGACTCTTATAGTTACGGTACAAGAGTCGGCCCTGACTCAGATTCAAGAAAGAACCCGGAAGGAACAAACAGAGAGCTTCACACAACTTTATCGCATTTAGTATTCCACAAACTTTATAATTGACTGTAGTTGGTGGGATATCAGGTCGTCGAGAGAGTAGCAATTTCTCCTATTCTTTTAAACGTTTAATTTACCGCAAAACCATAACTTTTTTACGATAACACAAGAATTTAGCTTCGTATTTTTTTTCACCCACAATTAGCGTCTCTCATAATCGAAAAAATACCTGGAGCCAGCAATAAGTACAACACAGCGTTTGCTTTCGTTTACAATGGACGCAACTGAAATTCAATTTGCAAAGAAATAATATTTTCTATCCACCATCTTTATCTACTTTAAAAGCAAAATAATTGTCAGCTTCCTGTTGTGTGCAAACATGTAATGACATACGTAATGCTCCCACCTAGCCAGTCCCAAGCTTGATTTGCAAGCACTTTGGGCTTTCACTTAGTGCCGCTCACACGTAATTACCTTGATATCCGATTATTAAGATATTAACCCTCTCAGTAATATATTCAAGGGACTGGAAAAGAAAGAAAAACTACCGCCAAGGTTATGAGCCCCCCTCTCTTAGCACTGTAGAAGACTCATTAAAGGCTGAACGAAGATTACTCCGACAGAAGGAAAGCCATGCTACATCCGCTATCTCGAGAAATCCGAGATTTGCTGACCAATTGGCTCCAAGGGCTTGGCTTCAATGAAATTGTTTATGCCCTGAGAAACCTCGCTAGACACAATTACAGGTCATGCCATCATCAACTCAGTAAACTGTGGTGTGAAATCTTGTAAGAACATAAAAAACTTAAAAACCTAAAACAGTCTGCACAGGTATTAAATTTCCCCCGTTGGTAATGCAGGCTGACATCCAATCTTGGCGATTTTGAGCAAACATTATCGTAGCGAACAACTAGGGGCATTTCTCAGGGAATAAACTTTTAATGAAAGTATTTCATTGGTATTCGCCGTTGGAGAGAGGGTAGGGTAGCTTTCAGTCTCCAACAGTGAAATCATGTAGAAAGTTTATCATGTTTATGAATCATATACTTTAATAGATTAGTAATTTCATCTATTAGCGAGGGTTTTTATCTACGGCAACTTCTCCGACAGGGTAGGTTTCTCCTGTGGAGAAGACTTTTAAGCTGTGCAGGATGACAAAAATTCCTCATGTTCGAGCTCGGAAAAGGCACGCTGCACAGTTTGTACGGAAGACTCTGCGCAGACGCAGCTCCGAGAGGTGTTTACGTGTACTGCTTCCTGCTCGAACGCTGCATGGACAATTGGCTGAAGACTGCGTTTTGTTCCGCTTTCTAAAGTTAAGCGTTACTAAAGAAGTAAATCTACCGCTTTAGTTACTTTTCCCACCCGCATTTTAAAGACAAGCTTAGAGGTTTCTCCTATAACGTTACAGCGGCACATACTTTTCTTTAAGAAACTTTGCGCTACTTTGTCCAAATTTTTGGTTTCGCAATAACCTGGGAGAAATAATGGTTCCTGGTTCGCCCGTTGATAACCGCAGTTTCGACCGGTTTCATCGCCTATGAACTAAAAGGATGTAGCGGCTTTTTTTTTGTACATCTTTTTTGTCCGTTTTGAGCCTCTTGTCCGTTGTCCATTAATACGAATTACGCATGTTTCGACAATCTTAATGCCCTTGTGTTTGTGGATCCCCCTTTTATGGGACCTCGATAGTTAGGCCGGTGATATTATCGTCTGCGTCTATTCCCTGCCTTCTACGAGAAACAAAGGAGCTTTAAGTTTTACTCTAATGTAAATTGTTTTGATTAAAATAAGCATTTGCCCGCATGCTTCTACATATTCTTGATATACAACAAGTTGAACGCAACCTATTACTTCTCTAATTTTTTAGTCAACAAGTATTATTAGACTTTCTTTTTTTTTTCTCTCGGCAGTGACTATCTTCGGTCTGGCTTGCATAAAAAAATTACTAAAGAACCACAGAGTCCGTTAGTCTTTCTTTATCAAAAAGAACGGTCTTTCCGTTCCCTTCACCACTAAAACACTGCCATGTGCTGAACTATTTCAATATATATACGAAGTCTCTCTGCTCAGTGATTTCAATTTAATCAATGGGTCACGTCCATTTGTGGGTCTCTTATTAATTCGTAACTTTTCTTGGCTTCATAAATCACCATCGTGTAAACAAAACACTATTTGTATATTTATCCTGCTCTTTATTATCTTGTTTTTGAATAACTCAACAACATCCTATAATAAAGAATAATACTGCTTAACCCCCGTTAATCCCGTTAATAACCTGTTTCAATTGTATATTATAAATCCCAACCACATTAATACTTTACTTTTGAAGAATATTGAACCGAATAATATACTTCAAAGTCGAGCTACAAGATCTAAAAAAAAAAAAAAACTCAAGCCATTCAACAAGTTTATTGTTCTGTAGAGTTTATTTTCGAATATTGAATTAATATTAGCCACTTATAATTGCTAATATATTGATCCATTGTTCTGAAATGGAAACTCCAGAATTTAGAGGCCAGTCCTACATTAATATTACTCCAGCTATGGATGGAACATTTGAAATCTCTGACCAGAATTACATTAATGCTTTCAAAGGGGCAGAAAATGATATTAGTGATTCTTTATCTTATCAAATTAGTCATAGCAATAATAAACAAGGCAGTTCTATTCCCAAATTTCTACACTCTCCAAGTCCACTGGATTTCTTCAAGGGAGATTTCAATCACATATTTGGAGAAGCACCCAACAGTAGCAATGACGCTACTAATAATACTAATACAGCCATGGATTTGATGGACCCTCATGAGGAACCAATGTACCCATTGATAATGAACAAGAAGGTATCACAAAATCAATCTGTTGAGTCGGGCGCAACTCTTCTTTCAAATACACAGACGCTTAATGCTGAGAGAAGACACACTGGCTGTAGCGTGCTATCGTTAAATAATATTGACGATAAAGAATTGTTCCAGGAGGAAACCAATGACAAGGAATTTAGAAAATCCTTTTCTTTTGAGAAAATTGAAGAACAAACAATATCGGCAGATGATATGTTACAAGTATTGTTAGGCCCATTGCCTGAAAATCTTGCCGCACCAATTTTCTTCAACGATATAACTCCTACTGAAGGCCATAACGATTTCAACATCGCTGCTACTAGCAACAACCAAGTCATCACAGAGAAAAAGAGCAATGAAAGGAAGGCTACGCCCAAGACTGGGTTACCTTCTCCCAGCTCATTTGCACCCTCCGCAGACATATCACCCAAGAGTGACCCTACGGACCCTGCTGATCGTGAATCTAGTACTGAACAGAAGGAAAATTTCAAACATTTCTGCAGTAGTTGTGGGAAATGTTTCAAGAGGCCCTCATCTCTAAGCACTCATCTAAATGTTCACACTGGATTCAAACCTTATACGTGTCCCTTCAAGGACTGTCATAGAAGTTTTAACGCAAAATCCAACATGCTAAGACATTATAAACTGCACTTTAAACTAAAATCAGGTCTTTACCGTCTGCCAAATGGTGAAATCATTAAACAGAAACCGACAACAAAACAGTTGTTTGGTAACACAGTTTCAAGTTCCGTTATGCATGGTGACCACAATTACTAATTTGCGAGGCTTCTCCACCGGTGAATTGGCTATTCTGAGAGAAAGTTACATGACAAGCTGGTCTTTTACGGTAACTCATCTGGAATACTCTAACGCCATCTTTTGCTTTTTACTTTTTTTTTGGTTTTTTTTTTTTTGGTTTTTTATTTTTTGCGGGAAGGACAGGCAAGCATAAATGG